>JBBJLR010000040.1:11971407-11985543 GCA_037577145.1 Brachypetersius gabonensis | reverse complement strand
AGGGAGTTTTTCCTTGCCACTGTCGCCGTCACCCTTGGCTGCTCATCAGAGGCATTTCATTCACACACATTCATACAAACACACAATTTATTTCATTTTGTGAAGCTGCTTTGTGACAATGACCATTTTTAAAAGCGCTATATAAATAAAATTGCATTGCATTGCAAATTGCATTAAACATTATTATAGGTCTTAGTTTTTAATATGGCTGTAAAAATGTACATATGAAAAGTTAATTACAGAAAAAATAAAGATCAGTACAATCATTATGCAATTATAATTGTTATTTGCTTCATGACTTTTCTATTTGAATTAAATTGCCTTTTTTAACTTAATGAATCATAAACGTATCTGAGTGGAAGACTAGAAAAAGAGAGAGAGAATGACATCCCTAAAGGAATATAGCATATTTGCTTTCCATTTGTTGTTTCCCTATTGACTCCCATTTGCATTAGCAGTCCTCCTACATACATATTGACTGGCCTATTAGAGTCAGCAGATTTGACCTGATTAACTATTCAAATCACATTTTTCACAGTGATGTCTCACCTTTCAACCACAGCAATTATAATATCCCAAAGCACAGCTGAGTGGCTTTTTAAAATGGCTTAGATGTATGAAGGTTTTTTAAAAACTTTACACTATATTTCACTGCAGGTCCAATCATATAGCCTTAATCTGTACTGATATAGCAATCATGCTAAAGGTGTCAAATCGCAAATCTTGACTTTAGATTCAAATTCAGCTGCATAAAGCCTGGACGATTACGACTGTATTGGCAAATTTTGCAGCTTGGTGTGATAAATGAGCTATCCTCCTATGGCTGTCAATAAAGAGCATATATGGGAAATAAACCAAACTTGTTCTCAATGGCAGGTATCAGGGAATATAAATCATAGTAACAGCCAATAATAAATGCATCATGCTTCTTTGTTTTTAAATGCCCTGGCAGGTGTATTGAATGGGAAACCTTGTGTAGGAGAAAATAGACTTTTATTGATCAGAAACAAGTGCACAAAAAAAATCTACTGACATCCAGGAAAATTATCCTCTTCCGCAATTCTTTATAGACTATCTGGGCCATAAATATAAATGATCTGGCATGTTTTGAACAGATAGCGTGATTATGGAGCCATTAGCTAAAATATACCAAGAGATAAGTCTATGATCTTTTCTATTCAAAATAAAAATAAAATATCTGCATGACATTGGATATACTTAGATTCCACTCTGCTTCTAAGATACACAAACAGGGCTCACAGAACGGACATTTTTATTTCCTCTATCTTTCCTGCCAGGACCACTTCGACAATTATTTCTTCACTGCTCTTAAACACACTGCTGCATACAACCGAACTGATCGTGGCCAAAAGTCTGGTGCTGGCCCAATTTAAACATCCAGGTCCTGAGTTAAGCACTAGCTGTAGTGGTGTGGTCTCAAAATATTTTGTCTGTGGCCAGACAATTAAGGATTTAGGTGTGGCAGAGAGGAAGAATGTGGAAATTGGATCCACATAGAGGGCCCAGACCCACACCCTGTAGTCTTGGCTTCCTGTGAATGCCACACGCACCCATACGTAGAAACATGGACTCCGCATGGGTTCGCTTGCATTGTTTTTGCCTGTTTCTAGGCGTCCCGTGAGGTGTGGAGCGGGGCCATGCACCAGCAGTGTTATGTCTTCCCCTCCGTAACCTGCAGGACATCAATGGGAACCCATCCGTCAAAAGCAGACGACGGCTAAGCTTTCCTGCTGGAGCCTTTGGCTTTGGTGCTCTCATGGCGCCTCGGTGAGTTCTGCATGTGTGCTGGAACGTGATAACGTGGCATTAAGTGTAAGCTCACTTGTGGAATGGTCCTGGGGTTGAACTTACATGCCGAAGCATGCAAAGTTTTTTTTAACATTTCTATAGAGTTTCAGAAATGGCCCTGATAACACTGGACAACATGAATCGTACCAAACAGGATGAAGTGCAATGGGCTCAGTTCAACATGGCCCACAAAGGTCACAGTGACATCCTGCCCTTGGAAATCTCTGCAAACTTAAATCTGGAGAATTAAATTAGAAACTTCATCTTTATCTAAAATGTTTAACACTTTTAGAACAGTCCCAAACTCCATGTTTTCCTTGTCTGGTGAGCAGAGAATTTATCATTAACTGATACTGTCTATTGTCTGATAAATATCTGTTTTATATATCTTCGGTTATAATATTTTAATCTTTATTTATCAGATGCCAAGAAAAAAACCCTCAAAAATTAAAATAAAACTTTTTCATTGTTGCTGGCTGTTGTCACCTTTAAATTAATTTGACTGTAAACTATCAAAGCTTCTTTAACTTCTTTAACTGACATGATCTCTCAAGGAGATCATGTCATCTTGTCATTGAAACTTTGTTCAAAATATTAAGTTTATATTTGTATTTGTTATTTTAATTTTGGATGCAGTTCCACTGGCATGTCCAGAATATGTAGTGGACACCAAAACGTACTTGCAATCCTGCAATTTCATAGAAAATCTTCAAGATAACAAATGCTTCTTCTTTAAGGTTACATCTTCTTAATTGTACAATATTTTATTGATATTTAACACCATACCCTTGATACCCTATGGCTTTGTTTTATTAGATTTAATAGATTTTTAAAAATTAGATTTACTGACAAAGCTGTTATGAAATGGTATGAATATGTACTCCTTTCTCTGCCAAAACGACTGTACTGTAGCCTTCAAACCTATTGAAGATACACAAAGACCATCTTGTACTTTTGAGGGTGCATTATTAAACTAAAAATGTACTTAAACAGTACCCTACAACTGTTTACTTGGCAAATTTGCCTGCAAGAAATGATTTACTTCACGCATTGAGAGTCTTGTCTCTGAGCACCCAGTAGTGGGAGAGCAACTTCTTTCTGTGACCTCAGTGACTTTACTTTAGTTCTCATGAGTGCAACTTATCAAATCAAATCTCTTACAAATCACTGTTACAATGGGAAAATACTACTGATTTGGCAGGTGAGAGGAGAAAGAACAAATTGAGTCATCCCTCAAAATGTATGCAGCCTACTGACATTCATGAAATAGGTATGGCTGTAATGGTGTCCTTTACCTTGACTTCTGCAGGTTCCGGCCTGGCTACGTAGAGCGCTCAGCGTAGTGTTTTTTTCCACACTTTCTCCTTCTTGCCTGTCCCCTATCCTCTCCAGTCAACTTCATGCTGATCTATGAGAGCGCTGCCCTGCCCTGAAGGAGACCATGTCCCTGTCTAGAAGTAATATTTTTATTTCTGCTATTATTTTGTAGAAAAAAAATAATTCAGAGCCCTGAATTATTGAACAGTGAAATAGCAGTTAACCCCATAACCTTTACAAACCTATTAGCTTCTATTATAATAATAATTATTCATTGTGCAGAATAGTATGCCTTGGATTTGGCTATTCAAACAAACGACTGCTTGGTTTTAAGATTAATATGATTTTTTTAGCATTATATAACAAATTAACATCTTGTTATCATCAAAATGTATGAGTAATTGTTTTTCTAAAACTAGTTTAATCTTGTATGCATATGTAATTTTGCACGCAAAGTTCCTAAATCACCTTTGTTTATGAAATTGCTTGCTCAGAATGCTTCCCAGCAAGGGGGCAGAAACGCCAACACTATGTGAACTTTAACAGGCAGACATGGATATGGACTGGAGAGGAAATTAAGGAGGTGGTGGGCATGGGATTTCCTGACATAACCGTATCAATACATTCAGCGTTTTCTTCTTCCCTGTTTTACTATCAGTCTGTGGGCCTCCTCTGGCCTGGTTAGCTCGTCCCACATAAAGCACGTCAGCATGTCTGTCCTCCACAGCTTGAAAAGATGTTCATGAGTCTTCCAAGAGAGAGACGCCATCGCAGGGGTCCTGTCTCCACCATTCAAAAACTTCTCTGCACTTTCCCTTACCTGTGATATCTAGGTACTCGGAGCTGTGCTCTGGTCTGCATGACATTTTTACAACAGACACAGTCTGGCAGATCTTCTTGTTAATTGCCTATGATCTAATGTTTTTTATTTTCATGTTGAATGTTTGGTAGTTGTCCACAAACAAGTATTTGTCAAGTGTTTTCTGACATAATCATTATGTAGCACTTTTATAAGCCTGCATCGTTAACATTCATAAGCTTAAACCGGAGAAACTTTTCATCTGACAGCAATAAAAAAGTCATGGTGCAAAATCTTTCTATTGTGACTGGTCTAATAACATGTTTCACTGTTACTTTACTGCTAACTAAGCACTACCTAGGCTAACTTGCTTAACTAGCTATGCTAAAGCCTTGAGACTCTCATGGTAATTATAAATAAAGCAGACTTTTAATATGTGGTAATTTCACAGTAGCCATACACACAGGTTCGAAGACTTGTTCTCGCCACCTACAGTGCAATTCGATTAGGTATACATCCGCGCTAAAATATCAAGGTGAAAGTCATCATAGCTTGCGTAGTATAGACCCAGCTTCCAACCCAACTTTGTGAATAGATTAACAGCGATATTATTTTTATTGCCCGATAAGAGTCTCACGTCAACACAGCATGTTAACGCAAATAACGGCCCACCACTAATTAATAGCAATACAAGTTGATACAATAGTCCATTTTGTGCTTTTTTACAGTAAATGTATGCCGCTGTTCTTTGATGATCATTTGAAGTCAGCTGAATCTCAGCTTTATGGAGACTTAAGACTTCATTGAGGACTGTGGCCTCAGCACAGGGATCTTGTGTTTTCTTTAGGAAATATCTGAGGAACAGAAAGAGCCAGCTGCCATATTCACTGATGATTCTGATTAGATGTATGACTTGAACTGAACTTTAAGTAGTGCATTAAGAGGACATGCTGAAACAATGATGAAATCGCTATTATATTTAAAAGAACCATTCATGTTGCGTTCAAAACAAACTTTGTTCCTCCTGGATGCTATATATGAAATGAAGATGATGCCTTAAACATATTCAAAGCCAACTACCCTGGATCTTACCACAATAATGAAATAAATAAAGTGATTTTCCTGTCACATAGGACATCATCTCAGGCTATAGATGAAATTCAGCAAAAACTGTGGCAAATACGTGCACATGGTTTTGGGGCAGGAAACATTCTGTAGTTTATTAACTTTTCCCCACCCCCCTAAAATAGAGAAGAACCAATTAATCCACACTGCCCTGTGGCTTGAGAAAAAGTGCACATGCCACAGTTTGCAGGACTTGGCATGGCTGTGCTCCATACCTCCCCACTTTTCCGACCATTGCTTAAGGGAGAGAAGGAAAGAAAAACGAAAAGCGTGAGGCCCGGTGAGAAACTCCAGATTCAGTCGCGTTGACCACACAGGGTTTGGGGGATTACCATGTTTCAAACATCATCTCGTGGTGGAGGAATACATTAATCAGAAGTGAGAAATGCTACATTCAGAGGATGAACCAGAATTACAAGCCTGGATGAATTCCTCTCAAAATAAATGCTGCAATGTTAAGACTCGGGAAAAAGAGCAAAAAAGTACAGTGCTAAAGATAAATAGTTCAAAATTAGGCTTCCTTGAAATGTAGAAAACCTTTACATTGTGTGTAGGTTACAAAACTTTCTTCAGAACCATGCACTGAAAGGTTCCCGTATCACTGCTTCAGCTAGTTGGAGCATGTGAATAATGAAGTTTTAACGTGAGAATAATCGCATAGCGTTTTTCTGGTAAAACATCTCAGGTAAAAACGACTGCCAGCCCGATGAGTCACTGAGCATTTTCCTCCCAGTAACCATTCAGGAACTGCGGTAAATAGGAAACGGTTAAAAATCAAGTGAGGACAAAAAAACTCCCACCTTTCTTTTTTCTACAATTCTCTCGGCTTCAGGAAGAGATAGGAAGCCCAGGAACAGGTTTGATCGATGTCATGGTGTGCAGAAAGGAAGAAACAACATGGAAGGGTGCAGAGGGCCTGGCTATTTTTGTGCCATCAGACGGAAATGGGACGCAGCCCAAAGAGGAAGCAGATAGGCCGAAGCGTGTCACATAGCAACTTTAAGCAGGAAAGAAGCTAGAACTGTTCTCTGTAGACATCTGTTAGAGACCAGAAACAAAAGGTACATGCTCTCTGATCCAAGCATGCACAACTGTAAAAGATTCTCAGATATTAGAAATTTAAAAGGAATTTAAAAGAAATTACACACCACTGAAATGTTTTGATAGCCATACTCACTCAAAAACAAATGCATAGTTTAATACTGCATGTGGATGTTACAATGGTATATGGATCTGGGATATCGCGAAAAGGTCCATGTTGGTAATTATGTGGCAGACTTGTTTTCCACCTCTACATATTGGCTAATATTTCATACTATGCTTCTCAAGGTTCAACATGCATGTTGTGTTTTTGTTAGTTAATTCTATAATTAAATCAATATTCTAATATGATGGGTGTGTCTGCTTTCCTTTCTTGAGTGGTGGTACTTGGAAATCAAGTATGAAGTTATCCAGATTATGCATTTGCGCAGTGAAGACTGGGAGCTGGTGTGCATTTGTTGTACCACATACGCCAATTATTGCATGCGTACCGCTTATGTCAATCCCTGCCCATGGGCTTTCCTGCCATTCAATCTGAAGGGGATGTGTCCCATTCACATTTCATAATTATTTGTTTGGACCCCCCCACATTTGACATAAAACATTAGGTCATCCAGCAAATTTCCTGTGGTGTGTGTATTCTCCTATCGATTAAGTGGCACGGATTATTTCGACATTCCTATCGCCTAAAAGTAGCAGCAACCCATCCACACATCGACCTAAACCCCACCCCGTGCCCCAACCCCGCCTTAAGGTGTAGACCGGTGCGTCCGCTGCACATTAAAAAGGCCTCCAACGCCCCTGACCATGCCACATCATGGATCAATACAAGCAAGTAAGAAAATCTGGAACTGGAGGTAAAATGGAAAGAGGAGTAAAAAAACAAAACCATATTGCCACAGCCAAGGAACCTTTTTTCCAAATGAATTTTTAGGGTCAATTATTTTGAAACACACAGCAGAAAATGATCTGGGCAGCACTTTTTTCTCTGTGGTATCTAGGTAGATACAGCCAAGCAAGCTTTCCTTTTTATTAAGCCTTCGGGGCTGAAGGTGTAAGGTGTGAGATTATCCAACAACATAATTAAGGAAGGGCAGAGG
This sequence comes from Brachypetersius gabonensis, assembly GCA_037577145.1. NCBI lineage: Eukaryota > Metazoa > Chordata > Actinopteri > Characiformes > Alestidae > Brachypetersius > Brachypetersius gabonensis. The sequence goes on along the minus strand of JBBJLR010000040.1, from coordinate 11,978,352 downwards.
AATCAACTAATCATGCTTTGATCAGCAATGGGTGAGACCAATTTCATGAAGGAATATATCACGCCCGTCTGGAAGTCCTAGACAGGTCCCTGAATGCGAATACCAACAACCAAACAAGGGGGGGTTCTGTCAGATGGTAAACAGGGAACAGCGTCAGTAGCCCTTCCATATCCCTTTGAATTGCTAGGAGTATTTAGCATTGTAGAAGTAGTTAATTTATCCTCATTTTGATAATCATGGCCCGAGCTTAAAAGTCTAGCTTTACTATTCATGGTTTATCTCTGGACTTTGGCCAGTATTCTTTAAAGCTGGCCCAACCTTGCAACAGTAACTCAAGAAGAGCACATTTGTGGGTGGAGTGTGGCTAGGTCAATTAATGTACACTTGTGCCCAGTAATCAAGTGCTTACAACTCCACAGAATCATTTTCCTTTTTTTAACTTATGGGTTTTAAGTGGAAAGGAATATAAGCAAAATGCATCATCGACCAAAAGTCTCCATCCACCGTAACTGGTTACAAATGATAATAATGGTTTTAAAATAATTTTCTATGTAGGTGGTATTTTTACAGTATATGCTTCACTCTGAGGAAGTAAATCTTGACATGCACAGTGGAGATCTCCTAAAAATACTGCCGTGTTTTATCCCGACTCTGCACCCCAGACAGAGGGCTGCCCGTGTGGTCTCACCTTAATCCCTTTCAGTTAATATCACAGCTGGAGCATGCACTTCAGGCAGAGATGGAAAAAAATGAATCTTATGTCATTTAATGTGGGAAAGTCGCTGCCGTTGTTAAGAAGAAATTACAGTCCAGTTCTTTGACCTCTTTCAGCAATATTTGCATGCCAAGTTCCAGCTTAGTAAACATTTTGTATGCTTTATTTAAGTGTCTGCCTTTACCTCGAACAATCCCCCGGTCTCTTAGAGTTTTTGGACTATATCATAAGTGGTGGCTGACCGCAGTGTTTGGACGAAGTGGTCGGCTGCCCATCCTGCTCCCACATTTCATAGACCACAGCGAGGAAGGCGCTTGTTCAACATGTTTCCCTTTATGCTGCCCCACCTCGTCTCTACCTCCCAAGTGCTGAACGCTTTCAGCGCGGGATGACATCACATGATTTAACAGACCCAGCCTGCTGATTGCAAACATACGGCCCAGTCTGCCTTTAAAGGGCAGAATCACTGTGTCTCAACTCAGGTTTTGTTAAAATCATGTAAAAACCCTCATCGATGCAAAATGTATCCACTCCTCTTCTCACTGGGCTTAAACTCAATCCAGAGGGGCAATGGCTTAAATCCCAAAATCCCAATAAAGCTTGTTTTGGTGAATAGGAACAAGAAAGAAAAAATCATCTTCATGTAATTTACAATTACATAGTTATCAGACAATTTATATACAGTATATATGTATATTGGGGCAGCTGGTGGCCTAGTGGTTAGGGTGTCGCCCCTGCAATCGGAAGGTTGAGGGTTCAAATCCCAACACTGCTAGTGTCACCTAAGGCATCCTTAAGCAAGATTCTGACATTGGCGGCAGCCCCCTGCTTCACTTGGTGAATGGGTTAAATGCAATAAAAAAAATTCATATTGTTTTCACTCTGTGTTCATACATGACCACATTATTTTTCTTTAATTTAATCTGGCTTTACGTTATTAAACAATGCCTCTTCAGTATCAGACTGAGACTGCTTTAGTCTTGACTAAAGAGAATACACAATATACACATATTTTGAGAACCCCCTACATAACTTCAAAGTAATTAAAGCAAATGTCGTTTTGATCAAATTTGGTGAAAACATTGGCTAAAGCAGACTAAATCAACTCTTGTTTGGGTAACAAGATATTGCACAAAACAGTACCTTAAATGGACTTCATTCAAATGTCTTCATCATTTCCATATGAATATTTTAGACCAATCCATTGGATTTGTACATTATAATCAATGTTTTTTTTTTAAGTCCTGAGTAACTCAGTGAACTGCAGTGGAATTTCTTTGTACATCCAGCATCTGTCAGTATAGGAACCAACATTTGTTAGGCACTGGTCTTCTCTTTTTGGGATGTATTAGCATAAATGATATTAAAAGACTCAAGTCCTCCTCTAACACATACATTAGAGTATTTGCACATTTGAAAATATTCTGAAAAACTAATTAAAACATGATTCGAGCAAATGAAACTGTAGAAGTGTAACATCATTTGAGTCTGATGAAGGAACCTCTTTGTGTGCTGTGAGGTGACATGGTGTATTGAGCTGTTGATTGGTTGCAGTGTTCAGGTGGGGTTGGGGGTTATTATTAAATAGGCGCTCATTCTCTGTCACTCCTGTTATTGCTAGAGCCTCATGCACAATGGGCACTGACCTTCGGCATGTCACAAACAGATTCAAGTGCTTCAGCTCCCCTACACCTGAGCCTCCCATCGTTCCTTAGAAGAACACATACATACTGCACACTTATTCTCAGCAGTGAAGCATGTGCTAACTTAGTGTGGGCCTTCCAACAGGTTCAGCATGGCAGACATGCTTTTAATCATTATTATATTTTTAAAAGTCATTAAATAAATGAAAATCATTTCAAGAAAAAAGACAACAGAGGGTGAGGGTTACACGTATTAGGCATCAAGGCAAATTAGAACATACATTAAGGGTTTTAACAGTATTTATCTTACATTCTCTCATAACCATGAGAAATAAAGGCTTATTCTTAATGACTTTACATTTATGGATGCCAGCAGACCCATGTCAACAACATCAGCTGTCTCTTTAATATGTGTAAGCGCAGTCGGATCCTCTAAACACTGTGGTTATCTTTTTTAAAATCTCTTAAAATTAAAATTACAATAAAATGTCTTCTCATCTGCTCCATTTTGTATAGTTCAAAAGTCTAGAACCTGCACTTTCAATTCAATTAGCTACAAACAAAAAATGGCATAAAATAACAATGGTTGTCACTCATAAAAATGCAGTACATATTATTATATATTAAGGACCAATCAGTTAATTAATCAATCAATCAATCAATCAATCATTGTTTATTTAGCACCGAGGGTGATCTTCATTTGCAGTGTAGCCAAGCATGATTATAAGAATTAGCAAGGGAATACAAAAGTGAAAAAGTAAACAATCGAGTAAAATGGTTAAGTAAAAAAACAAGTAAAAAGAATGAATAAACATGTAAATGATTTAAAATAAACATTTCCAGTATCCAGCAAAGTTTGGTAGTTCCCGTTCTCAAACACACACATTAACCTGACAGTTAACAGGTGAGTTATACCAGGTGCTTTTAAGCAGTGAAATCTCTAAAATGTGCTGGACAGTGACCTTCCAGGACTGGAAGTAGACCCTAGGTTTAAGGGTGCCATCAGTCACATGTCTATACATGAAATATAGATAATTAAGTTGCCTTCACAGAAACCCTTTAGTGCAAAACATTTTTTACTGACTAGCAAATTCCTATGACATTTGAAAGTTTCTTCCTGCCCCATGCCAGCGTAATGATGTTCACTGTGTCTCTTTCTGTGTTGAATCTCTTCAAGGAATTGATATTAGAAGAATCAACACTGAAGGTTCTGGGAACAGCAGAAGGTTTACAAGGCACATAAAGAATAATGTAATTTTCCACTGCTGCACATAAATTGTGAGTCAGACAACATAAATTACTGTCATATGCATAAAGATAAACTCTGCAGTCTGAGGTGGCAATATCATTAATAAATAAACTGGGCCTAGGACTGAACCTTGATGGACACCCTTAGTTACATGCAGTAAATCTGATTTATGGTATCCTAGGGCCACACACAGTTGCCTATCTGAGAGGCAATTCAGGATCCAATTTATAGCGTTTTGGTTGAAGCCAGTTTTTTATAAACTTCTTAGTAGTAGGAAATGATCGACACAATTCATCAACACACGAACAGATGAATAAAGAAGCTGTGTTTTATTTTCCTGTCTATGGCATTAAAAGGAATATTTTGAAAAAAGGAATTAGCAAAAGTGGGGCTATGTTTTTTTTCTTCTCTACAACCAGGACAAGAGGATTTATAAAGAAATTGTTCAATTGACATTCTAAAATTAGACAAGCATGATCTCATTCCTCACTTCGCACATATGGCAGAATGACATGCTGCATTGCAGAGACTGATAAAACAGAAATAAAACAGAAAGGTTAAAAGTAAATCATTTATTTCCAAATGAAATTATGTAACATTTTTTAAAACTCTGCATCATAATCTATGAAGGAGTAATGATCATGGCTTACATCTGATGTTATGATATATTAAATGATATACTTATATTCAGTCACTTGTCTATGGAAAGAAATGAAAGAAAAGGAAGAAGTTTGAAAAGAATAACTACTGATGCATAATGGAAACATTTTTATTTCTCTAATAAAGTTGGTAATAACCATTATATGGCATGTGCCCCTTCTTATATGTGTAAAACCCAATCCCAACAACATAAAAATGCAGGAAAATGGTCTTTAATGTTTTGAAAGAAGTATAAATAAGAATATCTGCCATGCTTTATATCTGCACAGCTCGTATTATTATTATTAAACTACAGAGTGTCCAAGAGTGTTACAATACGGCCTTCAGGTATTCCTTTACATTTAATGAATACTATGGTTTGATGCATTAATCATAGTACACATATGGCATATTATGTAGTATAAGTCTGCTATTAGAAAGGCAACCCTCAAGTGCTCGCTGCCGCACTAGAGCATTTATGCAGCATAGCCTGATGTAAGCAAATTTCTTTGGCCAGTTCAGATTTCCTTAGAGGTTAAACCTATAGCAGCTCATTGGTGAAGTGTTGTGGTATGTGATTCCTTAAAGAAGGCTATTTATTACACTCTAAAGGGTGCTGACCTCACATACACAATACAGGGTTTTATTTGGAGGCAGTCAATTAATTCATAAATACTTTAGCATGCTTACAGTAAGAGAAAAGATGGCTATCGATCCTCTCTGTTATTACAGACACATTCCCCCATGACTTTCTAATGAACATGAGTTTTCCAGCCAAAGGAATAACCCCACATAAAATCAAATCGATATTTTAACATGATTGTTTCTGATTTTGTCTTAATAAATAGATCCTTAGATGTTTGCAAACAAGCTGTGAAAAAATTCTTTTCTTTTGCTGTTTTGTCCTTCAATTCAGTGAAAAATAGTACTACATCCTAGGCCTGCATTATTCTTAATGAAATAGGAATTAAGATGAAATAAGAATTTCAATATACTAATGTCTCACTTAGTTAAATGTTTGTTGGTGTACCGCCTGATCTACTCATTTTACAGAACACATAACATCAACAGCATATATAAAAAAGCTAGTGCAAGCTTGTTTTAACTTAAAAGCCACAATTTGCAACCTGCCATTAACTTCAGTTGCAAGTATCATTACGTCCTATTGGTACCAATCTTGAGCAGGGACCAAAAACAACCAGCTGAAACTATGGCAAATGGAATAAGTACAGCTTTTGTTCTGAACAAGCTACATGCATAATCATCTTTCTTCACTAACTTTTGAGTAAGAAGCTGAGTAAAGCAAGTTCTGTAGTATGTCTCCTAAATGGCAATGTATACCAGATTATTATTCTATATGTGATTCTCAGTTTAAATATTGCAGTAATTGTAGCTATGGTTATTTTGTCCTGCAGTCAGTTAGTTCCTGCTGTTGTAAAATTGTCCCCTGAAGAAGGGGGATGCTCTGAATGTGGAGGGTCCTCTGTGTAGCTGGCCTGACCTAAGACAGATTGTGGTGAAGCAGCAGAAAGCTGTGACCTCATTTCTGCTCTGCTTAGATGGGCAGTCCTACGGTGACCCAGACGGACCTCTGCAGTTTGAAGAAGTCAGCACTTCGGACAAAGAAGTAACCAATTGTGGATGAGGCATCAAACCTAGAACACCTGAGGACTACAGATTTTACTGCATTGTTGGATTCAGTAGCAAATAAAACCATGGCAAACTTCAGATCTTAGCCAAAACTTTGTGAGAACATCATGGAGAATTCCTCACTTATTTTTTTTTTTTGGAAAAGTGTCACAGTAAGAACAGGCAACCCTAAACTAAAGGTTCTTAAATGTCTCGCGGCTTTAGGAGAAACCTTAAATCAACTAAAACCATTTTACATTATGTGGCTCCAAGCGAACCTGTTTGGCACCTTTTTGTATATTACTAAGAGTACATGCCTTCTTTTGAAATGTGGATTTTCTCTCTGTTAACAAATACCCTCAAAGGTTTAGCATGAAAACAGTTATTCACTCATAGTTTAAGAATATGCTGCCATTATCAGTTTTATGCTCATCAAAGTGTTGTTCTGGGTATGGAGGACAGATTTAGCCTAAATAATGATTTGAGCTATTTAAGTGCAGATAAGTGCTGACATTAAAATAAGGCAAAGTATAAATAGTTTAAATACTTAGACGTTTACACATGAATTGATTTTCCTCAGATTAAACCTGGATAATCTTCAGTATGGTATTTCAGTATTTTGAATGCAAACATAGAAAACACTCAAAGCACAAAAAGACTGAGGTCCCCTAACCTTTGAAGGGCAGTATATATTCCAGGTTGTCGTGGTCAGCGCTTTCCCCAAGTCTTCTTGTACTCCTTTCCAAAATTTTCCGACCACAGCATGTGAGGCATGTCTCACAGTGGATTCGGCCCAGAGACAGAAAGCTTATCCGTGACATTAGATGTGGTGAAAAAGAGTGGCCAGGGCTTTGGAGCCTCAATGCCTGATGGGAATTCTACCTCCATATCTCTGAAGAAACATTTGTTCAAACTGTTTTACCTCATGACTGTGTAGACCAATGATCTCTGCAGCATTACAACTTAAAACAGCTCTTGGAATAAAACTTTGAGTGGAAGTATGTGTGTGTGTGTGTGTGTGTGTGTGTGTGTGTGTGTGTGTGTGTGTGTGTGTGTGTGTGTGTGTGTGT
>JBBJLR010000040.1:11946350-11967842 GCA_037577145.1 Brachypetersius gabonensis | reverse complement strand
ACATTATCAGACAGGTTTAATTGATTTCATGCCAGGCCCAATAAAAAAGTGTTCCTTTAATTTTTGTGAGCAGTGTAGTTGGTCAGCTAAGACATGTTTAAAGTCTACATTTCTAGACTTTAGTTTAGAACTAAGCTGCAAACAAACATTAGAGGTCAATCCTTTTTGTAAATACATCCACAAAACTTCTCTCAACCATCTCAAACTGCATTTAACGCTTCACTTAAGGGAGCAGGGCAGTTTATGTGGTTTAGGACACAGTATGACTTACTGTGAGTCGACAAAAAATCAACTAAACTTTACCCAATGGCAACTGTTTTAGACAGGGGTCTGTTTTAGAATACGTTTTTGTGCAAACAACCATCACAAATACAGATGAATCTGACGACTTATTAATACTAACCTTGGTTTTGTCAGAAATGGTGAAGTTTCTACAGTTTGGAGTATTATATCACATCAACAAGTCCATGCCACTTTAAAGTAGTCCTGGAAATGGTTTGAGCAGGTTGACAAATTTTTGGTTATTTGTTTTTACAGAAACAATTTTTGTAACTATTAGCTTCTAGTTTTTGTTAGGTCCAGTAGCCTTGCAGCTCCAGTGCTAAAGGAAAAAGAAAAAACTCCAAACATGTCTTGGTTGATCGACTACATCAGTAGTGGAACTGTTTAAATTTGGTATTTGACCAAACCATTTCTTTAAGCCTCATGAAATTTCATCTTGAGAAAAGAACCTGAAAGAACTGATTAAATTAGGACTGCCAACTATAATGTGATAAATGAGAAAAATCTTTCATTTTCAATCTTTGCCTTTCAGATTTGCTATGGTCATGTTCAGTCATTACTGCAACACCGTGCTCCCACAGCTCTCAGCAGTGTCAGGTTGGATACAGCTTCAAACAATCAGCCTTTCGGCACAGAAAAACCTCCAGCCTGATGGACAGAATGAAGCACTATTTACAGTAAATGTGTTTAAAGAGAATGGCAATTGAGGGGAAACAAGTTTTTGGCCCGTTTTGTTTTTGCTATTTAATAAGCCCTCAGTGCATATATGCATTTCCAAAGACCCAGGCACACACCTCACAGGCTGGAGACAAGTGTGTAATGATTGAGGTTTAAATGACAGTAACACAGTGGCAATATCTTTACTGTATTTGTATTCAGATATTAATGGGTTATCAATTGGATATTTCTCACTTCTAACTCCAGTCCAGTTCAGACATTCACCTCTTCCTGAACTTGCACTAAATCTGATTTTGCAAGTGGATTACCCTGCAATACAAGTGGTTGTGTCTACCTCTTATTTGATGTTCTGGTTTTTAATTGTCTTGGTAGTTTTTCTCAACCCTTATTCTTGTTTTGTGTTAAAACTGTATCTGCTCATTGGATCGCTTCTCTGGACTTTGACCTCTATTGGGTATTTGATTCAGTTTTTTTGTATGACACTTGGAATTTGTTTGCCTATACTGGTTTTGGGCTATTGCTTGTGTTTGTTTTTTGCTATGCTCTGCCTGTCGGAATAAACTTGTCTGCTTTTCACACTCCACATTTGGGTTGATCTTGGTTGAGCTGTGACAATGCCACATGTTAGAATGGACAAAAACAACTGGTGATGCCACATTTAAAAATACTGTCAGAAACTAAGCATGCAAGTAATTTTACACTAAACATACCGGTATTTCACATGGGCAAAGAATTCTTTTTCCCCAGAAGAAGCAACTGGCGATTAACATTAAGGTGAAACAGACTAAAAGAAATGATCAGAAATCAAACATTTTTTACCTTACATTAAGAGTGTTTTTTTTCCCCTGCAAAGTTACTCTTTTGGAGGCCCTACATGGTTCCATTGCACTAAATACAGGGTAATCAGAACGAAACAGTTTAATTACGCTATCTTTGTTTGAGACCCGAGACTTTCATGAAGCAACCTGTGAACAATTGTTTGAGGCAATTGTGTGTAGGTTTGAACAACAGTAGTCCAGTGGCTTTAACCTTCCATTTCTTGGTGGTTCAATCAACATTGTAGTTCCAGTACAAAAATAAAAAGGCAAACTTCAGACACCAAACATTTTTTGGCTGAATGGCTACATTTTTGACTAGACACCAAAAATGTAGAATGAAAAGGAACAAAACATTCTGGGATGAAGGTAATTTGGACAAGGACATATTTGAGATGTGTACATTCTCAGGTTTACCCCTTTAGATGCAGGGAAAAATGCAATATATCAAATACACTTGTTTCAATACACAATAAATTGAGAGCATTCCTATCTCAGGATGGTAGCTATTTCAAACATCATTTAATCACAAATGCATTACATCCACATAAAGTCATGTCAACTGATGCTATACAATTTTAGGCATGTGGAAATATAAATAACTTCATTCAACGCACTACTTTTATCACTGGGCTTTTGGTCGCTAAACAGTTTGAAGCAGCATTTAAATTGTTCAGCTGTTGATCAGCTTAATTCAATTGTTAAGCAAATGCACTAGGGATCCATCTCTTCCTCACTTGGTCCAGTTATCTGGGGGCAGTAAGACTGGTGTATCTGAGAGAACGAATCAAAGAGATCATTGGAGCTTAAACAACGAAAAACGCAGAGTAGGAAAAAGCTTGCTCCCTTTGAAAGATTCCCTCGATGAAAATGTGAAATATAAATAAAGCGAGGCCCTTTGAAAAAAAAGAAAAGGCTTCCTTCCTGGAGCTGTCATCCAGCGGGGGGAAAGCGCGCTCCAAGCTACTCTTAAATTCCCAAAGACTATTCTGTCATCAAACTCCCAACTGCTGCCTTCAAACACGCAACCGGCCAGCCTCCTTCTCTCCCCGGCACCACCAGGTGCCCCCCCTACGCAGTCCTTTCATCTGCAGAGAGGGGACTGGAGGCCCCCAGCTTGAGCAGCCAATCTGCTGGAATAGTCACAGCACACTAACAAGATCAGGAAATAACAAATGAATGTGCATTCAGCCTGCTGATTGATAGCAAGCGATGAGATAGATTTGCAGGATGGTGATGTATGTTCTCTCGTTCAGTGATATTTAGTCACGGTCTCAGTTTTAATTAGTCTGAAGTGGTTTGGGGAAAACCATTTGCTGCAGTCTGATCCAGTATCAGTCACAGAAAACACAAAAAGGTACACCTGATGTCTTTGAAAATGGACAAAAAAGTGACAAAAGTAGATACATATTTCATATTCATTTCATATTTAACAGTATCACATTCAGTGTCAGAATTCACATCAACAAGTGTACATGAGATTGCTTAAAAACTTAATCTCAGATTGACTTGCTTATGTGTCATTTAAGGCATGTATTCAGACCTGCAGTTTGTACAATGTTAACTGGAAACCTATAAGGTTTCAACACTAGACATTATTATAAATTTCTTCAATATGTTCACTGAGGTTAATCAGAAATGAGTGCATTCTACAGATCATCAGAAGATTACTTCAAATATACAAAAATCTTTTTATTTAGAAAAATGTGTGTAATTGTGGTGTAACTGTAACTGTGGTGTAATGCCTAAATAATTTTTTTTTTTGTAATTATATTGAGTAGTTTATGATAATAATGAAAATTCAAATAAAAATGCTTATTATTCTAATAGAATGAAAATATGATGGGCTTATTTTGTGTGTATTTATGCCTTTTAATTAAATGTAATTTCATAATATAATACAAGGTAAAATATCACAGATTTGTTTTGGATGTTTCTTTAAAGTGGATGGATCCTGACCAAACTGCCAACTCTTTAATAATTTTGGTTAACATTTGTCTGTGATGAAGGTTTTTAAGGATGAAAAATGCTTCACACTAGAGCACAAGCTAAACTTTAACTCCAGTTAGCAGCTAAACTGGATACTCTCATTCACTTTTTGAAGTAGCATATAGGTTCAAATGTCTTGGAAATTAATGTAAAATCATGCTGAATTATAGGGTTATTCTGCCATACCTGTTAAGGTTAGTTCTTTGTGCACGTAATATATTAGTCAGGTGGTTCTATGTCTATAGCAGCTACAAATCAGGCAAAACTATGCAAGCACATGGTAAAGGATGATGCATTCAGCTATCCTACCTCAGCCCAGACCGACAACCACCGAACCTCAGATCACTCATAAGACACTGCTCCACAACATCCCATTCCCAAGCCCCATAATCAACTGTTTACCCAAAGGTGGTATGTGTGACATTTTTTAAAATAGTTTCCCCATTTTCGTTTCATGTAATGTTACTGAATATTTGTTGTTACAGCTTTGATTATAATTTGTCCTTGTGATCTCTAATGCAACTGCATCATGTTTGTGGCAATGTTATGCAATAACAACATTAAAAAAATTAGCATAAGAGAAAGTGAAAGCTGACTAACTTATATATATATACATATCAGTTAAACTCAGGGAGTTGTGTGTGTATATATATATTCACACACACACACAGCCACACACACACACACACACACACACACACTTTTGTCACAAAAATCACCTTTGCTTTATGCAGCCTGTATCTTGAAAGTATTCTGCGTTCCCTCTGCTTTTTTTTATATGTTGCACATTTTTTCTCTCATGTACGCTCTCCAGCTCTGCCTATTAACAGAATAACGCCAGTTTAAAAACAGCATCAGACTCCATGTAGAGTAAATGTCCATAAAATAAATGGATGTACAGCATGACCCCCAGCACTGGTTTTTAATGACATCCTTTTTCTTAGCTCAGGCCGGCCAGGCCCCTATGGTTCGGCCCGTCCTGAGAGTGGTGATTTTTCTGGCTGCTATTTCAGCAGAACTGCTTGGGTGCTGCTGCGTGTGGGTCAAGGGAATGGCTGTGTGGCCATAACGGTCAGAATCCTGGTGGCACTTAGACCCTTAGATTAATGGCCTCTCGCCAGAGGTCCTGCTACTGCCTGCCCTGCACCTTTATCATCCCACCTTACACAGTCCTCATACACTCCCTGTACTCAGTTCAACTCAGGGAGTTGTGTGGTCCAAATATATCCATGAAATCATTTAAATAAAACAATTATGTTCTCATTAGTTCATCTGCAAAATATAGGGGTCCCACTATATTAGTCTGCTGCAGATATAGTGAAAAAATTATGCATTCACCATAGTGTGAATATTAAGTGTAGGTCTTGGATTGAGGTTAAAGTTAGCATTAATGTCATGTTCAGGTGCGTGAGGTGACTGGACAAACGGAGCATCTAGAATGTACTGACAGTGGATCATCCAAATAAAGTGTTTGAATGAGAGCATGCAAGTTTGAATATATAGTTGTATGCACATGTTTGGGTGCTTCTGATCAAATTACATGTTTTGTTGCTGTAAATGTAAAAAAGTATGCATGTTCTCCAGAGAACTGCACAATTTCAGTAAAATGTGACTCAAATAAAACTATATTGTGCATGGGAAGAAAACGTTATCAGCATGATTCCTGTAGAATGTATCATTTGACCCAAGGTTTTCTAACTTGTTGCATGCAAATTTATTAATGAATAAAATTTCTACATTTGCTTATGCATAGATCAATCACATCTAGCCTAGCTTTTTGGATGCATAATGAGCTATTCAAGGTTCCCTGAAAAGAAACAGCAATGAAGTTGAAACAGCTACTTTTTGTATTTTTGTACATTACTTACCTTTTTTAAGGGCAAAAATCACAGAACTCATAATATCTGGAGGGTGGAATACTCCTGACAACAGAAATTTTATAGCTTCCTGTCAAAAACATTTAAAGCGCAATGTATTGTCTTTGTCAGGCCAAATGTGAGGGAAGTGAGAGGCAATCAAGTAAAAGAGGACGAAAAAAAAGGTTCGTGAGAAACAGACGTAAATAATGGGCAGGAAACGAAGATCAAAGCATGCAAGCAGGTCCGTTTGTTTTCATATTCACCCACCTCCCTCGTCCCGCTCTTAAAACACGCAAAGCGCCTTCTAAGGCCATGCCTAGAGGAAGTGTTGAAAATGGTTACGTCCCATCCTGAGGGTCTGGGACTGCCATCCCCTTGCATTGTGAGAGGGTGTCACGACAGGGAGGAAAGGTGTTGCATGGTGCTGTGTTTTCCAGGAAAGGCTTCAGAGAGTTGCTATGAGCTCAGAGGCAATGCTATGCCGTCTTGCGTAATAGATAAAAGAAGGTGTACGTATAGCAGTGTTTTTGCTTTTTTGGGGGCTGTTGTTTAAAAGAAGACCTTTGGGATGCGAGGGATGCCGGGGTACGTGGGAGAGTTTAGTGCTTAGATTATGTTTGTGGGTTCTGGGCTTTGAATGAGGATCACCTACAAACTGGTGGATATGATCAATAATTTTTTTCATCAAATGATACTGCAGCCTCTAAAATGTGCCAATGGGTGGATTCTATTAAGGTCCAGCATCATTTACTTTTATACAGTTTACTTCTCAGAAATGGTTACTTTACACAAGAAAGGAAAAATCTGTACTCAGAAAGGCAGAAAAAAGGTCAATTTCATTTAAATGAAATCATTGGTTTCATTTAAACTGAATAACTCAAGAGCAGGATGTACATTACAGTTCCTTTGAAAAGTGTCTGAAGGCAACCATCCATGATACAAAGACAAAAACATGAGTAAATAATAACAGCATTGGAAATGATCAGTCTGATGGTCTAACTGTCAGTACCTCAAGAGACTGTTGTCAATAACAAGGAATTTATTTGTGATTTTTTTGGACAGTTCACATACTGTAAAAATTTACTGTAAAAATGATGAACATCTTGAAGCCTTACAGAATTTTGTTTAATGGCTGTTTGTGTGAAAGGGGTCAGGATTTCCCCATGTACCCTTTAGCAAAGCGATTTTCCCTCCATATGTTTTCACAGTGATAGTCATAATCTTTATCACATATCAAACAGGTCCCTCGCAGCAGGCTAATGTAGGTAATAGCCATTTAATTTAACCATTATGGACATTTCACATGAAAAAAAAAAGCATCGCTCTATTCGGCACCCCCCATTAGCTTTCATTCATCACTGAAATAATGGCCGACATGGTGAATTTTCACATGCTTGGGTAGGCTTTCCTGCTCATTAAATGTCTCTCTTTCTCTCTCTCTCTCGTAATAGGGAGGAAATGTTTGCCTTTCTGCCTGTTACACTCTGCCTTCAGAAGAGTAACAGTAGCTCACATTAGAACAGTTCCCCAAGGTACTGAGTGTTTTTTTCTGTTGCCTTCAGCCATGCAAAGCATGTTAATAAGGATCAGTAATCATTTTTAAAAACCATTACAGGATTATCGATGTGATAAATCTGCGATTACTCAAATGACATTTGATTTAAATTCTGTACTAATAGTCACAAGTCTGAATTTTTTTCTCAATGACAGAAATGTGGTGAAAAAGAATTATGTATCTATTCCCAAAAGATAATTAATTCAAATTAATTTAATTCACATTAAAATATTTTTCCTCCTACGTGAAAGTAAAAATGTGTGACCTTCTCTTACTTTTTCTGAATTTTGCAAGGAAGCCAAAAATGCATTACAACATGATTTTGACTGTATTTTGTCTGTTGTTTCTTAAACTGTTAATTAATCAGTTTGACTAGCAAGATAGTGTATGTGTGTAACGTGGCCATTTGTCATGCGTGTCCAACATACCACTGCATACAATATGAACAGCACAAAATTACTTTTCTGCATGTAACCCATTTACCACGTGAAGCAGTGGGCACCCAGGGAGCAGTGTGTGTGGACGGTACCTTACTGAAGGGCACCTCAGTGGTGTCACTAGCAGTCTTGGGAGTCAAACACATGACCTTCTGATCACATGGGGCAACTCCCTAACCACTAGGCCACCACCTGCACTAGGCCAGAGTGTGCTTGCTTGTGTTTGTGTACAGGTCAGCTCATCTTCTGAGCCCAGTGGAACGCTTTTGAAAACAGTGCACTTACTACCAAATGTTTGAATAATATTTCATTGTAAATGAACTGAAACAATAAAAGGTTATTTTTCCACCAGTAAAAATGAAAGTGAAAGTGAGAGTCAGTCATGTTGTGAAAGATTAGAGCAGTGCCAGTGAAAAGCAGGCTAACTGCCACAGATGAAATCTTGGTGCAATATTTTAAAATTATACATGTACGAGTAACAGTGGAATTTATTTATGCCTCACTCTTTTCTAATGACACAGGTCTATATCCACAGGCAATGGAATCCTTGTTTGCGAGAGAGTATATAAAAATGGCCATATCTTGACTAACAAAAGTATCCTCACATTTACAAATCCTTAAAAACATGCTATTCACTCACTAGTCTACATATGAACATTTAGCTGGAAGATTTAGCTGCAAGGACAGCCCATTTTCAATTTGCTGTTCCTGTGAAGTCATGAAAATCAGTGCATCAACATAGATCCGGTTGTTAAGCCTCCAGCAGTTCAGCTGCCATTCACAATAAAGTTAGAAGGAATGTTACATGCTAGATTGCTCTTTAAGAAGCACAATATAAGGCAGCTATAGGGGACACAGCAGTTTACATATACTCTTAAAGGCACAGGAAAAAAAAACAGTTTAAGTCTATGGCATAAAGAAAAGCTGGGAAAAAAATCATTTAATAGCAATGTGATTTATTTTTGGCTTCAGGGGAGAGATAATACATAATAAATAAAAAATGCAGGATTTGGACCTTTAAGCAGAAATATACAATTTTGCCCTGGATGTAGACTATGCTTGTCAAATATTGTCCAAAAAAATCTAAATTTGAAATGAAATGTATTTGTGCAACTACAGCCAGTTTTTACACACCTCAGAGTCAGTCAATTGGCTCCTCACAGTTATTTCCAGCTGACCGGTCAGTTGGGTCATTTTGTCCACTGTTTTTAGATGGGGTGGCATTTAACCAGACCCCATTGCTCTTTGACCCTAATATTTCTGGTGACATGATGCTAGCAACTAAACATACGCTCATCCAAATGCCAAAACATCAACAATGTAGTATTTTATCTTTGATTTCAGCTTTTCTAGGGTTTCAGTGAAGCTTGAAGATCTTTATCGATCTTTATCGATTACTAAAAGACATTCCTTTGCAAATGACTGAAATACTCCTGCATCCAGGTTTATTTTAGGCATGTAATCTTATTTAGATAACCTCAAGTGGTACACTTGGTAATTTGTCTCTTTTCTTGAACCTGGCATATGACATTTAACCTCACATGACCATATGAACTCTGATCAATAAATGAGATTCTATTTTCAACTAGAAGCCATTGCTTTAATAGTGTTTTCATATTCAACAGATTCATTTTCTTAAATGGACACTTGTGTCAGTAGGCCTTGATCCCATCAAAACAATGAAGAAAAATAGTTTTGCATGTCTTACTCATGTGTCCCGATTCAGCGGCAACACGCTACTGCATTGTCCTATGCAGTTGTTAATAACCCTGTAGGGACCAATCAGTAAGAATTAATAGCTGTAGTGCACATTCATTGGAGCCATATGCATACTTAAATGAATTACTGCATCATCAAAGTGAGTTGCAAATTGTTCATATGTCCATCCTGAATGACTCCATTCTCTGATTTCGAAGGCTCCAAAATAAATCAAATCTTTATCACAACACTGATGTGAAGTCACTAACTCCTCACGTTGACTAATTATACAGACTTGATATGCTGCAATACAAATATTGAATGGAAATGTATGGTACAACCTTGGACACTAACAAAGGGGTACTAACAAATGCTGTAAAGAGTCAAATAAGCTTAACCTATCTAACAATAAAGTATTCAGTTTTACATGTTGGTCACTAGGAGTGTACACACACACACAAACATATATATATACATATAAAACAAAACATGGTAACTTTATATTTTGGTTCATCATGTCAACAATTGGTTCTAAATGGACCAAAAGAAATGGTCCAAAAATGACTGGGAATAAAATCTCATTACATTAAGGGATCCATATAATGTAACATCATATTTAAAAAAGGTTAATGTGGTACATAAACATGGTTCATTTCAAAATCCACCATCCACCAGACCGTTCTAAATGTAATGTTTTTGCCGTATCATGGAAACCGACACATTTACATACATCCATCTTTTCAGTCTACAGGAATTTAGCTCTGAACATTCATACTAACATTTTAAGGAATTTGAATAAATAGGAATATATAGTCAATACTGTTTTTATAATATGGTACAATACAGTACAGCCAATCACAACAGATATCATTTACATATTTCAGTCTCAAAAACAGAGCCACACAATCAGTTTTCATTTGAGGGAATATGCACAACATTAAAGAACGACATAAGTTCAAGAACCATAAAACTATTGCTACAGTGACAGGTATTTAAGTGACGGGTCTGGCGAAGTACATTCAATTAACCGTAGTGCACAGCAGTGGCGGCTCCTGGTTAACAATTTTAGTAAAATGCCCCACCCTTCTCCGGCGCGGGCCGCGAAACAATTCAGTACCTCACTATACACCCTGGGCAGCTTGATTTTCTTGCCCCAAGTACATCACTTCCATGTTCTGCTTTTGCTGCCCCACGTTTTATGTATCTTCTCTCTCCTCTTCGCATAGTGTTAAATCACTTCAAAATATAAAAAGTATTTTATTGTGCATATCTTACAAACATTTCAACAGTACATAATTAACAATATTTCTAAATCCCAAGAAAACATATCTAACCCCTTATAAATTCATTCTACCCTCCTGGTCTTCTTGATGAAGATGTTAACCACTCTGTCATACCTGCAGGGTTTTTTTTTTAGGATTTCACCAGTACCCAACTTGGCTGATTGCTAGCAAGCCGTCAAGCTAACAAGCAAATGCCCTTCCTTCTGTGCAGTCGTAGACGAATAATAAAATATAAAATAAAAAAGAAATATAAATATTATTAATAAATACTAGTAAATAATATGTTGTGCATTTTGTTATGCTTCTGTCTCACACTCAAGATCAGTGCTCAGTGCATAAAATAAAACGAAGTGAAAACAAAGGATTGGCCGCAGTGTTATGTCAGTCATTTTGAAGTGGAGAACTACCCAATCACAGTAGGCAGTCACTTTCACGGGTGTGACTTATTTACCGTTAGTTGTCCATTGAATCCTGGAAAATCCATGAGCCACAGGGGTCTGAGAAGATTGAATGGGGACGCGGGTGAAACGTGTTTCACTGAAATCCTCTGATTCACTGCGGTTGAGGGTGGCGCTGTTTCACCCTCAAAAGCCATATACAACTATAGTGGAGCAGAAATTAGGAGAGAAACCCTATTTTTCTGATCGATTTTTCTGTTTCACGCCGATAAAAAGTGATAGGTATGATGTTTTTTGTATTATTCTTCTTGGTGAAACATTGTTTCACATGTAGTCTTACAGAAACCGCCATGGGTGCGTAGTAATATTTCTTCAAGACACCATCCTTCAACTTTGCAACATCGTGGTTTAGCTTCCTATCACTTTGAAAGTGTTTAGTTCATCTTCAGCTCTTAAACTGTTGTGGTCGATTCTCAGAACATTACTTGTCTGACAGTGTTTCCTTCCCCATGCACACAGCTGACCACATACCGTCTCTTAAAGAAACAGACATACTGAAAGTTTAGCTCACAAGGCTGCAGTGTGTGGATTGTTATTTTTGTGAGCAAAGAGAGGATGTGGGGTCACTAAAACACACTATTAGAAAAGCATTGCCAAGGAAGAAACAAAGGAATAAAAAATTCATTCTTTTCATATTATTTTAAAACCAGTTATCTGTTGCTCTTTTCTGACTTTCAAGGCTGAGCTCTTCTGTGAGATATCACAGCACCTTGGGCATCCCTTGTCAGGAAGGCTGTGTATGCGGTTGTCAATGATGTAAAACATTTTTTCCTTTTTCAAAATGCATGTCCATTGGCACAGCAGCACCACAAATAATTGTTTTTACAACCCAGAAACTCTGGTAGCACTTAATAGTAAGCGTGGAAGTTGTACTTTTTAACTTAAACTAAAAAAAAAACAAAGTCTTGTACTTTTGAACCATAATCTTAACTGAAAGTTGAGCTTTGGTACAGAGTTTTAGAACTTTGCTGAGACTGAAATGAACTATCACTGTTCAAACGAAAGTGTAATAATTGACTTAGACTGGCATGAATAGATTGGCGGACTTGCACAGATAAAACATTATAAACAGTAAAACTAAGTTTATCAGTAGTGAATGACCTCTGTTTGATCAACCATCATAAAACACTAATATAAATAGCTGGCTAAAATTGATTTATCACTCTATTCAGGCTTTAGTAGAAACGTCAGTGTTTATATAGGAAGCTACTTGAGTTCCTCCTTAAAGTCGATGAATCATGCGAGTCATCAAACTACATACTGACTTTAAATAGTTTATAAACAATCACTGACAATATTTGTTTTACAGACTGTAAAAAGTAATTGTAATCTATAGCAATATTGACTCACTTTATTCGCATTACAACAAAATTTACAGTAACAGTTCATCTCACATTTGAACCCTTATCCCAACCCTAACCCTGGTCCTAATCTTAACACCAGATGCTAATAATGTGAAAATACATAACGTTTAATCAAATTTACATACTTACTCGAATATGTACACATGGTTGTAAGGGAAAAACTTTGCATCTTCATGTTTTTATTTTTCTATATATATTTTGAAAATTCAAGAAGTTCAAAGTGTTATGATAAATGAGACAATAAGAATAGGACAAAAAGCCATAATCTCACATTGCAATTTAAGAATATTTTCTCCTTCTTTAGTCAAGTTAAAGATCCATTTACGGATGATGTGACAGTGGTTTGATAGATATGCCAAACAGAGATAGAGCCATCAAAGATCTGCAACAACCCCCCCAAAAGAAGGAGATGGGAGGAAAAAAAGAGGAACAGCCGGCCAAGTAGACTTCCTCTGCTGAAAGGGTCAGTGGCACCTGTAAATCTATGGGCTTGGGGTGCAGCTGCAGAGACTTCAGCAGCTTAGCACCAAGGGACGCTAAACTACCCTTTAACACACATACGCATACATGCCCGCTTTCAGACACACACACACTAGAGAGCGACGGAGGCGGATGTACAGGAAAAACACATCAAATGGCACTGAACACACACCCACACAGTCTGGCAGAAGTGGCTCTCCAAGCATGTGCGTGAATGTGCAGCCGATTCAGGATTTGTCAAAAGTACGGTACCACTATTTCTTTTCAGGCTTTTTCATTTAGAGGCATCAGTGATATAACAAAATATTGCATTTATGAAATGATAAGTTTAAACAGGAACGAGGAAACATTACAGTAAAAATGTTGTAATTATTTCAATTAGGACTATTACTACTGATGATTTAATTTATTTTCAAACAGTGCAGAACATACACCATTTATTCCAGTGTAAATCATAAAACATGTTGTGTATCTGAGTGTTTAAGAGAGATGGAGAAAGACAAACAGCAGTTGCAGCAGTGTGGCAGGATGCCAAATGGACTTGGTTGGCATGGCACTACCACATTCATGTCAACCTTTAAATATGCTCATGTAATACACACTCTTCCCTCTGGGACATTAACAAATGCTGCATTGAAGGTAATACCACTCCAAACAGGACCCCCAAAGGCAGTTACATGCCAGCAAATGAGAAGCGCTCTCCTATAGGACTGTCCCACTTAACATCTGTGTCACGCCAAACCAAAGATTTACGTGACTGAATTACCATGTAGGACATGGTTTGATTTTTTCATTCTTGTTTTATTTATTGTTGTCCATTTTGTTTTCCGGTTTATCATTTGCTATTTAACAAAGAACATTTTGAAAAGGAGATAAATAGCTACATAGAGTTATTAGTGACAGCATTCACATACAGTTTTATCAAAACCAGATTTTTTTTGTGTGTTTTAATTTTTTACACCATCTGTGAACCAGTGCAACAGATTCAAAGGTCTACAATATGCCAGTTATGATAGCCTCAGTATACGTTTTATTATCTTGGCTCACTCTATACATTTTTGATGGGCACACTTTATGATCATTCTAGGAGTCACAAAATCAGCTTCTTTGAAGCTGTCTCTCACAATTAATTGTCCTTAAAAACAGCCAGGCCCGTTCTAACTGTGGGTATGGTAACACTATACTTACAGGCCCCCCACATTACAATGTCAGGTGGCGCAGGCCATAGGCCTCTGACAGCAGGCTCTGAGTGTCACAGGAGCCCATTGTTATTTTGGAGGGAGCATGTGTTTGTCTTGAAGTGGCTCGGGTTTCTCGTCCCGTGCTGAGCCTGTCCCTTTACGTCGGGCTTCAAACCCCTGTGATGGATGGCAACCCCCGGCTGCTGGCACTCAACCACAATACCCTTCTCCATGCACATTCCCTGGGACTTTATTTATATTCTTTCCAAAGAGCAAAGGTGCTTGGAATATCTTTTTATGGGCCATGGTAGCTCTTCAACAGCAATCCACACTATATCCAACTGAAAAAGACAGGAAACTCCGTGACTGGCAATGGGAAGAGAATAAACAAAAAGTAAAGTGACAAATGTGAGCCGGTAGCTGTACTAGAACAGTGGAAAACATGGAGATTAAAGGGAATCCGCTGTGACACAAAACAAAGCACTTTACCTGTAAAATCTGCCGTTTGTTGTTAAGTCTGCCGCTTTGACATCTATCTGCCGCAGGAACCGGCTGGTGGTATCCTTAACACACCTGCTCTGGACCTGAAAAAGATGTTCAGGGTGAGAAAAAACAGTGGACAGTTGGCTGGCTGAGTGGGTAATCCAGTCCGACAGCCTATACATTTCAAGAATTAGAATCTGAGTCCATCATCAGGAGAACACTGATCAATAATGGCGTGCATGGCGAGGTTACAAAGAGAAAGCCACTGCTATCCATAAAAACACTGTTGCCCACCTCAAGTTTGTCCAGTGTCGGCAAGCCAAAAAGCTATCAAGCAAATTTTGTGGATGGATAAGACTAAAATATAATTTCTGGTTAAAATGAGAGAAAGGAAAACATTGAATTCCAGAACTTTATCCCATCTGTGAAACATGGTGGTGGTAGTATTGTGCTTTGAGTCTGTTTTGCTGCATCTAAGCCAGACGGCTTGCTGTCATTGATGGAACAATGAATTCTGAAATATGCTAGCAAAGAAAGATATCAGGATATTCATCTGTGAAATGAATCTCAAGAGAACACAATCACACAGCAACGATTTTAAACGCACAAGTCATACTACCAAAGAACGGTTAAAGGTGAATGAAGGTAATGTTTTGCAATGGCCAATTTTTTGAAATACCTTGAAGGCTGAAGCTGTTTTGTGCAGGGAAATGGACTGAAATTCCTCCAAGCATAGAGTGGAGACCTGCTCAACATTTAGCAGAAACATTTGATTGCAGGGTTACAGGAGATACAGAATACAGATGTTACATACTTTTGTCACTTACTGATAAATAAAAGAATCATTTAACTCAATAAATGAAAGTATAATATTTTGTCTTATTTGCTTAATTGTGCTCTCTTCTGAGCCTGATTATGTTTAAAGTTATATCATATAGATATATAGCACATTCAATTGGTTTTGCAAACTTTCAAGCACCACTCAAAGCAACACATATAACACATATAAAGGAAACGTAACAATATTCTAGCTTTTATATGCTGTGGAAATCACTTGCACAGTGAGAAGACTTGTTTACTAAGCTATAGGCTTTCTCATTTCATTTACTGAACATGAAACTTCGATAAATGAATATGTATCAAATATTGCTTGGAGCGTACCAACCGAGACAACCTTTCGTGACCCCAATCCTTAACTATAATGGAGCGGTTTTCGTGCACAGTTCCACCTCCCACTGATGTGTGCTTAACATTTACTTGATGAGGCGGCCGTAATGAGAGACAAACAACGTATTTGGAAAAGAAAGAAAGACAGGAAGAAAAGAGAAAATTCCCCAGAGTTGGAGGCTCTCTCGCCTGTGCTCGGCCATAATTACCCAGTGGTAAAGTTTACCTGAGAGCCTCGCTTTGCCATTCTCCACCACACGCTTCCCGCGCTTTGGCGGGGCCTCGGTGAAGAGGCTGCTAATTGGCCTCCTGAGTTAGCACAACAGTCAGGGTAAAGGTGGTATCCTTGATGTCTCAGCACACTCGCCACCGGTGACTGATTCCTTTCGAGTCAGCCACGTTGCTCGCATATCCTATAGCTCATTAAACACGCAAAGCCGCCATGAAAGGGGGGAGCGGGCAGGGAGGGTTTATTTGTCCTCACGGATTATCGGCTCAAAGAAATTCGGACTAAAAGGTAATTAATAGTTCTAGCATGAGGACCGTTCCCTGAGCGAGATGAGCTCTCAGGCATGGTGATGAATTAGCGAGGAGGCCTGGTGTAGTCCTTAGCGAGTTGTGCGACAAGTTTTGAAAGGTGGAGTTAGTCTAAAGTTAGCTTATTAACTTGGCCTGATCTGATTTGTTCCAGACCTGTGCACTACGCAGGATGCCTGATAGCCTTTACTAAAATGAAGAAAAAAAGCCAAGTTATGTCATTTTCCCTGGCCAGAAATATCATAAAGCAGATGAACAACATTCATATTATTTAGTGCAGAGGTCACCAACATGGTGCCCACCTGTTCTAAATAACACAACTCACCAGTGAGCAGCATCTAACATTTTATTTTATCTTATTTAATTACATATATATAGATTTGAAAATGACAATATCTAAAAAAACATTTAAAACAGGTTTATTATACATGAAGTTTAGATAAGTTTAGGTAAACTCTGTTCTAGTGTATCAAACTGGTAGCCCTTCGTGTGGCTCAGCACCTGTGAAGTAGCTCTCAGTTTCAAAAAGGTTGGTGACCTCCAATTTCGTGGCTCAGTTGGAGCTCTATATGGTACAGCAAAAATACTGAAATTCACCCCAATTCTCTTTATCGAGTGTCCACATATCCATTTTATAGTTTCAATGGGGAAAAGGGTAATACTTTTGATAGGTTATTTATTTAATATGTTTCACTTGTAATCCATAAGGAATTTAAAATGTTGTGTAAAAAGCTCTTAGTGGTCGCCAGTGTGCTGTAGTTATGACAGTAAAAGAGTATATTTTGCAAAAAATGTTTTAAGAATTTGCTTATAAGACTAATATTCAGATTGTGAAAAGAACAAGTTGTGGCATTTTTACAGGTTTATCTTCATTTACCTTCACTTTTCCTTCTGTATTGCAGCGATGAGAATTTGGTTGCTTAAATTGACATTTTAAGCATGGTTAAATTGACATTTTGGTTGCTTAAGGTTGCCATTTACATTTTTTTGAGTCCCAGTGTTTGTTACGTTCGTGAAAGTAACCCATTTCTGATTATCTTAGATGCTTTTGTCCACATGTTTTTTTTGGCATTTGGTGATAGAACATAATGGTCTAGTCACCGGTACCTGATTTTGGTGATAGGGCTAGGTTATTTAGGCCAGAGGACACAGGTGTGTATGGTTATGCGTTTAATTTGATGGGTTACTAAAGGATATACACTCTTACCGCGTGGCAAGACTCAACACTAATAATATATGCTGTTTAAAAACGTTATTAAATAATGAACATGGGTAAGACACACAACTTATGAAGGTGCATACGGCTGGTATTTGGACTTTTTTCAGACCACATATGACTCTTCATATGTTGCAAACAAACTGGCAAACTGAGAAAATTGGTAGTTCTCTGCCTAAAGTATGAAGACTTTTATTTAACCACTCATTACTAAACACAAAGTCATTAGGGTTTTTTTTTTATTATTATTTGTGGGCCAAAAGGCTGGACAGCTCAGCTGGCAAGCTACTGTATGCTGTTCCTTTGAAAATGATAATGAAGCTTTCTTGCAAAACATAACAAATGTTTGCAGAATTTGTTTCCCAGGACGAAAGTCAAATATTAACTGACTTTTCGCCTGCCGTCCTGTCAGCGCTGCGAGTATTTCTCTTCTAAATTTTGCATTGGTTAAGGTGGGGTGGCTTTATTTTAGGATACTGTGGTTAATTTTTAATGTTATATATAAATTCTAAAGTGTTTTTTCTGTATATATTGGCTTTTCGAAGTAGGCATGGGAGCACAACAACAAAAAAAAATCATTATTCAGTGGAACATACCCGTCTCATTAGTAGCTGCTGTAGTTACTGTATGTCCATCAATGTGGAAAGCGATGAGTAGAGGTTGCTGCAATTTAGACATGCTGCAGCGTGAGAAGACTGAATAACAATGCCATTTGAAACTCATCTCCATTTGAAACTCACTCACAGCTCTTTTTATATTGAGCATTATTATTCATTTAGTCTGGCAATTAACACGTATGAATGCGCAGGGCTTAAAATGAAAAATGGATCATGGTATTTTACACCCACTGTAAAATGTTAACTTTCCATGTAATGGGCTCTTCAACTAATCAGCTGCAGTTATCACTCTGACCACTGGGATGGAGCTTTGACTGGCCAGGTGAAGATGAATCTCTACTCAGTGTATCAGTTAGGGTATGACTCTCTCTTTCTTTACTGCACTGCTGTGGCTACCCTTAAGAGTTTTCTGGTGATGTTAAAGAACGGAGTAAGTAGATCTCAACTAGTACTGGCATGCAGCTCATTCAAATTAACGATCAGAAGTGTTGGGCCTAAACGTTTTAGCGTATTTCAGAAAAATGTTTTGTGATTTGAATCATCGTTATGTACATAATCTTTTGTTTTGAGGAAAGCAGAACACATGCTCTCTGTTTCTGTATTTGTGATTTGAACCTTGTGATTGTGATTTGACTTTAACCTGTAAGCACATCTTATTAACAGAATGTAATTAATTTTGTAATTGAATAGATCAGCTTTATTTGGCATTATAAGCATTCTGTAAAGCTTTGACTCCTGCTTGTTTTTCCAAGCATTTGCGTGATACACAAAGAGAGAAATCCTGAGCACACATTAAGTTTGTTGTTATATCAATTTAGACACCCAGGAACACCAATGAGGAAACGTTCCACACATGGTCCACTGCAGCAGGTGCAGAACTCCATGCCTGTCAGGATGTTGTTCATGCCAGAGTCGTGGACATTTTCAGCCACTCCTTGGCTCAGTGCACAGTGTCCAACTGCTTCAAGTCTGCTGCTATTATCCATCTTTCAAAAAAAAAAAGACCTGCCTCAATAACTGTAAGCCTGTTACACTCACATTAGTGCTAATGGCAACACTTGCTGGGCATAAATGCTTGTCACATGGTTGACCACATGGCTTGGAATCAGAAGTCAAAGTAACTCCCGTGCCAGCCTGCATTTTCCCAGCTCTGCTCTTTACTCTCCTCCCATTATTATCGCTGATTCCGTTGCTAAAACCTCAAACCCTTATAAGCTTTAACTTTCATTTTGTTAATTATTTACATAGTCACATATTTAATGATGGTCATGCGAGGAATAACATTCACAATCTAATTTACATGATGTATGTTTGTGTCTGTACCTTGTAGTGTTATGTAAACATAACGGTAGTTGGGAAAAACAAAGTTATAATAAAATCTTTTCTATTTGTGAAAACAAATCTGGTATTGATTGAAAGAATCCTTGCTTCTGTCAGTTCTTTGCTTGTTTCAGTGAGCGAGTCATTACCCCAGGTTTCGTTATTGGCAAAAATAGAGACTTCTGAGGGATAAACATTTTTTTATTTCATGTCTTGTGAAACTGTGATGGAAAAGTACCCTTATATCTGTCACTACCCCTCAGTTGGATGCCCTACATTTTGCATACAGGGCAATCAGCATCTGGACTCCAGAGGCACGCGCATAGCCGAATCCTGTTTTGCGGACTTGAGCTGTGCGTTCGACATCCCTGAACTGCTGAACTGACAAACAGGAAACAGTATGTATGGCCAACCAACTGTTTCTCACAGGGGTTCTCTCTCTCGGCACAGGTGTACACTAGGCTGTACGCTCGGTCCACTAGCGATTAGAAAAAGCAGACTAGTGAGGAATAGAAGCATGAACAATGTTAAAGCAATTAAAGCAGCAAAATAGATCTAATCTATAAACTATCATATTTTTATAGAGTGATTTCATAGACTGCTGTATCGTTTCAGACTGCTGTAAAATGAAATGATTAAAAAGTTCTTTCATGTGGAGTTCACCATTCTAGAGAAACTGAGTACTGACAGCTGACATATACTTATATATTTATTAAATCTATGCATGTTAGAATTACTGATAATTTGAGACCACAGAAATGATCAAATTTAAAAAAAAAAAAAAAAAAGAATTTGCATTTAATTATTAAAACAATTTCATGTTACATTATCAACAGATATATGCTGGTCATTTGTGACCTAGTATAGTTGGTAAAGTATTTAGTCGCACAATTTTTGCAAATAAATATGCTTAAATTGTGTTATTATTCTTTATTGTATTCTTTACTCTAGTCAGTCACAGTCATTTCTGAATTGCACAGAAATGAAATAACATAGAGCATGTGAAATTTGACGATGTATCTAGTATTTCCTTAAAGAATCATAATTATGAAATCAAATATCAGAGATGTGCACCTCTGTCCTGCTCTACCTTCTGTTGTAAAGTGTTGTAAGTTGTACGTTGTAAAGAGGAGACATAGAGAGGAGGGCTCATATTTGGTTTACTAATAATCAACACCATGAAAGGGCCAGAAACGTATTTGAATTCCACAAACTAGGAATGAAACAGAGTGAAAATTAACTGATGATATTCACGATTAATTATGGATGCATATTATAAGCACAGGTATTGTACTGTTTGTTATAGAATCACATGTATTTTGTCACAATTTCATATCATTTAAATGAATGTGAAAATATTACATTTTAGATATTAATATTACATATTAGAGTTTCACTTTTTACCGTTCAGATTTTACAGACAGACTGTAATGGTAATAATTGTACATCAACAGTAACTAAGTTGATGGATTACAATTTGGTTTTACATTAATTTAATTTGTTAACCCTTACAAGTGAACAGTGTGAAAGTCTTTCTCAACTTTTAAGCCATTCACCAAGTGAAGCAGTGGGCTGCTGCCAACGAGGGGCACCTGGGGAGCAGTGTGTGGGGACAGTACCCTGCTCAAGGGAACCTCAGTGGTGAGTCTGGCAGTTGGGATTGGAACTTACAACCTTCTGATTGCAGGGACAACAACCTAACCACTAGGCCATCCAGCTGCCCAGCATTAATATTGATTAACCATCTCATCCCTACAGCAGAACAATTAACGCATTTAAAAATAATTTCACAATTATTTTGGGAAAGTTACTCTTCTGTAGATAATATTCACTCACTGGCCTTTTACCAGACCTGTAGTGCCATCTAGCGGAATATATATTTATGACACAAGATGCTTTTATATTTGACCTTTTTTCCATTTTCAAATTTCGTCTGTGTTAAGGTTCCTATAAAAAAAAATAGGTTTCATTCTCTGTTTTATGTAGAAGTGAAGAAATCTTTGGGAAAATGTTGAAGACTGCACTGGCTGGGGGGGGGGGGGGGTGAAGGAGAAAAAAAAACAAAAAAAAAAA
>JBBJLR010000040.1:11925335-11937244 GCA_037577145.1 Brachypetersius gabonensis | reverse complement strand
ACACACACACACACACACACACACACACACACACACACACACACACACACACACACACACACAGAGAGAGAGAAAGAGAAAGGGGTTACATTTAATCTGTGTATAAAACTGAATAATATATGCCCTGCCCATCCCCCTCCCCCCCACACATGCATACACGTCTGCCTTTGACTCAACTGATGCCCTCTTCTCTGCAACACCCGCTCTTTGATCTTGTGATTACAGTAATTGGGTCTGTAAGATCCTCACACTAGAGGTTTCTATGAGGATGAGGAGGGAGGACACACACACACCAAAGTCTCTAATTGTATCCTGCAATGATAAAGAAAAATATGCTTTATTTGCAGTCAGAGAGACAATAACGTCTTTTATGGTGTGAACCAGCCAACAGTTCCCTACACCTTGTGAGTGCATACACCTTTCTACAGCCTTAACAGGCCACAAACCATCCATATTGTATGGGCGGGTGTGCTGAAACGTCACACTCTGTGTGTGTGTGTGTGTCGTTGCATGCATGGATAGGCAGTTCAAGCGCATTGACCGATAGATAGACTGTAGGGTTTTCAGAGTGAAGGATGCAAACTGACAGGCCAGAACAGCACTGAGGACATATCGTCACACTTCTTTAGCAATGGCAGCTTCTCAAAAACACAACAGATACAGAGTACATTTTAAATTAACTATTAGGCACTAATACCCTTTATCGATTACACACACAAATAAGGCTGTCACAATCAACAACACTGTAATCTAGCGATTATTTTGACCAACCAATCATGTGTATATAATTTGCAACAGCAAATATTTAATTTTACTCCAGATACAGAAAATGTATACATGAAACTTAACCCATTAGTGTATTAACAAATCAGTGATGTTCACAAACACTATCTGTGTAATTACAGAATGCTCCCCTTGTGGAGAAGGTTCAGGCTGCTGAACAGGCATTTATAATGTTCATTTAAATGGTAAATATATCCTTAAAACAACAAGAAGAATACACATTTTTATCAAGTAACTGATTTTAATCAAGTATTTGTGGCATCTCATTAAACATGTTAAGCAATTTATCTACAGAGTAAGTGATTATTTGGTTCTAAAGCAGTGTTTGTGTTTTTTTTATTTTATTTGTGTTTGTATTTCCAAACATATCCACAAAGAAGCCCACAACCTACAATTTCTTGTGTTGGGCTGATGGCTGACAGTAATCATGATGTAAAGTACAACAAACTATGTAAACTTTGCAAACTCTGTAAAACAAACTAAGAGTTGAGACAAATGGAGCATGTAGGAACCAGGGGTGACGATCAGCAGCAGGTTAAGTTACTACAGTCTAAATTAATTAAACACGTTTAGACTGATAGACTGTTACGCTTTCAAGTGAGGAATCGTTCGCCGCACAGCAGGTAGCTCTTGTTTATCTAAAAGCTGGAACATGCTCGTGATCCAGCTTGAATGGCAAAATAAGACAAATATACTTCAGTTTTGCATGACCAGCATATTTAACCAGCTGTCTAATGTTAATGTTTCCTGCATAAAGAGAAAACACGTACATACACACACACTCGCAAAGAGTGTGTGTGTGTGTACGGGTGTGAGAGTGAGTGTTGACAGGAAGAATGTGTGAGAGTGTTGATGCATAAACTATACACCTTCATAGTCCGTTTTTTAAAGATATTGGATATAGTAAAGTCTCACTTAGTTTGTTTTTCATTTTTTATTATTATTAGCTTATAATTTCCAAAGCTTGTTTTTGAATAAAATGATAACTAAAATAATTATCTGAAAAAATTTCAGTTGTCAAAACAGAAGTTAATTAGCAACACTAAAATAAACCACCAATGTCTACAGTTCTTCTAACTGTACTCCAAGAAATATTAACTTTTGTATTATCCTTAAATTATATTTACTTTGTTCATTTGTATTTATTATTGGAAAAAAACTGACACGAAATGCTTCCTTTCCCTTTCTGCGCTGTCTCTCGAGTATAACAAATTATTAGCATGTTTGAATTATTTCAGTTCTTCAAGCTACATTGTAAAAAAATAAAAAATAAAAAGGACACTACTTGATTAAAACGGCAACAAACCATTACTAGATTGTGTGAACTCATTGCCTACACTTGCTTTTTCATAAGATTACCTTGGTTTAGAAGAAATTGGAAATAAGCAATGGAATCATTGGCAATATACAACTCAAAACAATCTTCGTAAACTGCTTGATCTGAGTTACTCAATGCCATGCTGCTGCTACATATGATATGTTAATGCACTCTAATTTAGCCCATCAGATCATGAATGTCTTTCCTCTTAGCTGAGATTAGCTACACAGACTTAATGGATGTGCTCCAACATAAAGTTGCCTCTTAGAGCTTATTCCATAGCCCTTGTGTTTATATTCCCCCTGAGTGAGAGGGGTCCTGCACAGAGAGCAGGGGGGGCTAATAGCCATGTGAGTAATTGCACGGCTCATTATTCATCTTCCACATGATAATGTTTTTTTATTTATTTCTGGGTGTTAAATGAGAACATCAGTAGTCATCCATAACAATAGTGTTTTTTTTCTTGCTTCATAGTTTACAACCTAAGAACATGCCAAGGAGATGCTAACATATTTATGCGAGTCATACTAGTGTATGACTTCTGTATGGTGGTATTGATACTAATACTTCATATTTTTTTGGTATTTGAAAATAAATAGTCATAACCCATACCTAAAGTGGTACAATGAGGCTAAGAAAGGCTTAAAGGACCTATGACATCAAAGTTTGCCATAAAGGTGTTTGATGATGTATATGAAACTGTTTCAGAACATTCCCTCCACAGTCCATGCAGCCCAAACAGGGAAACCAAGCTTGTCTTTTTTGTACTTATTGGTTTTTTTTCCCCCACAAAAACAACTAATTTACATAAATATTCCTATTCAATCTACAAAAGTCTGGTTCTGTCACATTGTCAGTTATATGAAATGTCAGCCTGATCTTAATTTTTTTGTTGTATAGATTCACACAAATCTTATATGCAGACTCCAAAGTACAAAATACAGGGGGCTTTTAAACTCCAAAAGAAAGACGGTTTGTTCATTTTAAATAGTTAAACAAAACATTTGTTTAAGTAAATATTTTAGATTATTCAGCATTTTATTTTTCCCAAGAGCTACTCTCAACAGCATGTGAACAAAATATAACCCATACTGTTATAGCAGTTGTTGTTCTAACTGGACAGGGAATTAAAATTAGTGGTCATCAGCGGATCTTATGAAAATAGTATATTGGCAGCAGATATATTGTACGCCCCATAGAGTAAAGTAAACAGATGTGTGTATATGACTAAAACAAATAGACATAACATAGCCATTACTCTCGCATGAACAGTTCCTGTTGCAGTGTCTCTTCCCGGCACTGTCCAATTCCTCTTCTCTCTGAGCCCCTGTGGAGCAATGCACTTCTACATCTCACCGGAGAAACAACGCAACCAGCGGGTAGGCAATCACAGAAGTAACACAAACCGTTTGAGACGATGGCCCGTTTCAGGCTGAAACGACACCATTACCCAAGCCCCACAACAGTTTGGAGCACACAAGCCAGACATCCAGTTTCTAATTGGACATTATAATTGCAGATGTGAATTAATGGACCCAACATTGATAGTGTAAGCATAAAAAACAAAAGGTCCTCGAGCAGAAGGCTAAATGAGAACCAGACCCCACTTTCAGGAGAAAGAGGGCTCTTTCCCATGGCAACCCCCGGCTGGGGCAGGCATGCTCTAATCCTGCCAGTTCAGCACGGCCGTTGTTATGGGGTAAAGCAGGATAGCTTTCCATTGTGTGATCGGACCAACTGTTGTCTACCGCACAGGCCCCAGTTTTAGGGCATGGAGTCTGCTGATTATGGAGACAGCAAAGGGCATATCAAATACCAATCCAAAGGCCCCTGAAAATAGTACAGCACTATAAATTCTGGCCATAATTGTAGTACAAGTGAGTGCCAAAGTGATTTTTCATCGCATCCTGAAGATTTTTAAAAAATTTAGTAAGGGCTCATTACTAACTTCATTAATCAGTAAGTACTGGGCTTCATTAACACAGACTATAACAAAAGCTCGTACAAGTGTTGCCAAATATTATGGCCCTAATAATGGCCATGCACACACAAGTACATCTGATGTGTGTTTGAGATGCAGTATGAGAGGAAATTGTGCACACAACTATACCCACACTTCAGTTTTCACACAAACACACCTTGTGGGACAAAAGTTCCCAGTCTCTTGTTGGCAAGACAGCACAATAAAATAAATACTGATGCCTCCACACCTGGATGCGGGGTGTGGGGGATGTGTAAAAAAAAAAAAAGAAAAGCTTTCTTTCCTGCTGTTCTCTTTCACATCATAAAAACATACACAAACACTCCAGAAGACTTCAGAGATCTTGTCACAATATCTGCTGTGCTACTCCAGGTCTGTGAAGCTTTAAACAACTTCAAGGTTTGAAACTAATTATAATCTGACGGGATAATTTAGTTTTTAAAAAACTAATCGGCAGCCCACGTAGTACCTGTACAAATGTAAAAAAAAAAAATTAATAGCTAAAAAACAAGCAATAACCTTTTTCAAAGACAAAAACAGTTTTACCAATGCAATAAACAAATGAAAGAACCAAATACCTTTAACTACAACTATCTGACTTTTGCATTTGGCTCTGGATAGTGAAACATGTTACTTTTTGTGCAAGTGTGTGTATGACCTTTTTAATCATCATCCATTCCCACAGCTGTGTTGTGTGCTAAAAATAACTTTTTGTCTAATCAAGATACAAACTTCAAACATTAGTGCTTTTAAATTCTAAAACTGTCTTGTGGAAAGTTGTTCCTAGATCAGTACTTAAGGCACACCACAGAAAAATCAGTGGTAGAGACGTGGGAGAGACAAAGCGTTCTTAGCTCTTTAGAATGTAGCTGAAAAATGTCAGTCCTTTCTATGGTAAACGAATACTCCAGCAGGATAAAAGATGTACAGGTAGCCATAGTCTACACCCTCTAGTTTATCCTCAAAGGTTTCTACCTGTTATCCATTTCAGGCTTTTACAAACTTTTACAGACTTTTAAAGTTTGTTCTGTTTTCTTTCAAATTTTCTGCCCAATTTAGTCATCTACAATTTCTACCAGCTAGGACTCTCCCATCACACGATAACACAGGTGCCTGCAAGCTGACGTAACAAAATTGACAGTTAGCTTTCTCCTCTGAGTGTGTTGTGCTGCCCAATGCTGTTGCATTAGTGTAAGATGAGGAAGTTTTATGTGACTGGGTGAAAACAACTGAAGACAACTAAATCAGGAAAACAAACAAAAAATACTAGGTACAAAAAGTTCTTATAGGAAATCAAAGTATTCAAAGTTCTTAAAGTATTCAGTGCAGCGTAAACCACTGTAGAACTATACGGCTGTGCTGGGTACCTGTTTAAACCATCATTAAAAAAAACATGCTTGTATGATACAATTTATTTTTTTTCATTTTGAATGTTATATTTTAGAAAATAAAACAGGGGCAATAATCTGGAAATGACGTTTTCTCCCCACAATGGAAATGACTAAACCGTTTTCATACTGTGAAACGGCTGTAACAAATGTTTTAAAATACTTATTTAGACTTTTTTATTCAGGCAAAGTGAATTACAAAAGTGAGATTTTTTAAAAATAACTTTCTGCTTTTTACCATGACACCTTTGTTTAGACCCATGGCACCATGCATTCCGGTGCCAGAGGGTGCTAGTCATACACCAATGCCCTGATGCAGTCGAGTCAGCCAGTCAGAGAACCCCCACAGTGTCCAGCACTGCACTGCTACATTCCTCTCACCGATCCCACAATATCCAGTCTCATCTTCTACAGTGAAGCTCTTTGCAGTACATCCAGAAAACCTGCTGTGTGAAGGAGGACCTAAGGCCTATATGAAATGAATGCTGCACATTCATAAGTGAATTCTGAAAACAAAGAATGGGAAATGCAATAGTTGGGCAAAAAAAAAAAAGTAATGTTCCACATACTCCTGGTTTAGAAGATCAGTAAATACATATTTAGTTTAGAACTGGGGCTACAAAACTAACACTGCTAAGAAAAACTAGAAGTCATAGTTACCCAAATTGTTTTTCGAAATCACCAAACCTTTTCTCAACCTGCTCAAATCACATTCAGCTCTTTATTAAGGTGGCGCAGACTTGTCAATGTGGTCTAAGACACTGTATGATTTAGTAGGAGTTATAAATATCAACAAAACTTCAAAGCTACAGGCAGCCATTTTAGACCTATTCACAAAGCAATCATAAGTCAATGGTCCTCCGTGTTTAAGATGGTCACTGTCACTAAAGCATATTCTAGATTAGGCATTCCAGAGGTGGTTGTAAAAAAATTGTAAAATGGCTGCCCGTAGCAAACAGTAAGTCTTTGTCCTAAACCACAATTTATGACAAAATTTGTACTACTTCAGTGAAAAGACAGTTATGATTTAAACGGGCTGAGAGAAATCTTGATGTTTTCAAACATCTGTGGTAAAAGGGTAAAATGGCATAGCATTAGGCCAAACTAATCCTTGAAATGAATAAATAAATGCTCTAATCATTAGCATGAGCTAATAACGCAGAATATTGCAAGTACTATAGCTAAATTCTTCAGCAAATTCATGAATGTGTGTGCCAGGAGATACAGTAACACAAAAGTTACTACACAGAATTTCATGCGCCGCAATGCAAATTCAGTAGGAGAAATTCTGACTGTCTGATCAGGCATAGCCATTGAACAGGATAGGAATTGTGAATTAACCCAGTTCCACTGCAAACTGGTAGATAACAATCAAACATGTTAAAACTTAAGAAAAACCAAATAATACGAACAAGTACATACAATTAATAACATGTTATTTTCTGTGCATATATTTTTTCTGCATTTTCTGAACTAACTCCACTACACCAAGCCTATGAAACCATGGTAGGCAGTTTAATTTGAAGACTTCACACATGCTTCCTGATTCGTTCTTTCACACGCACATATATGTGCATGCCAAAGAGCTAAATGGGACCACCCACACATATTCACTCTATTCAGTGTTACTGTACAGAGCTGACAAAAATGTCATTTTTATACATGGAATAAAACTGGAAAAAGGATTGATGGAAACCACAATACCAATACAATATGATACACTTGCACATCTGACTTCATATCAAAGAGGCAACAGAGTTTTATTTCAAATACTCTTGTGAAATGGAAGGTTTAACACCTAACATTACCTGCCAAAAAAGCTTAGCAACAACTACTAGGATAGCCGTTCCTACATGCAACCTGCTTTGGGTTCCTACATGCTTTGGGTAGCCTTTGGCATGGCATTAGCCAGTCGAAACTTGTCTTCCCGGCTCTAGACCACCCAGATCAGACGTCTAAACAAGGCCTTAGATGTTTTAATTGTCTCCATCCTCTGGGTGTGCCATCAACTTGAAACAGCTCAGAAATAACAGCAGCTCCCTTCCCTACTCTATGCTGCACTTTTTGGGCTTTATACTTAGAATAAAACACACCACAGATGAACCCGGCCATTACACTAGTCAGGGATTCCTCCCTATAGACTGTTAGTATTACAATTACATTTCCCAAGATTAAATTACAGCCATGTTTTTGCCTAAATAAAGATAGATTCAAAATGAAGACTCTGAGCATCAGATTCAGAGCAGGTAAACTCTCAAAGAACTAATAATGAACTAATTTGTAACTGTGTGTACATTAAATATGAAGCTGTACATGTTTTACAATAGAGTCAGTAAATCAATAAGTTGAGCTAAATGCTTTGGGAGTAGAACAACTGAACTGAGCATACAAGCAGAAAGGTATGCCACTTTACAGCAACATACAGAGGGAGACAACAAGATGAAAGGAGTAATAAAGTCACAGGCACTGTAATAAAAGACTGTCGGCTGAACCAGCAAGCACTGAGGCCTTGGGAAGTCTGTAATTTACAATGACAATATCACGGACAGTCACGAAATGCAAGACAAAGTGTGGGACGGCAACAGAACAGAGCCTTCCTTCTTGCTTTAACGATTCATCTGCTGCATCAAAACCTTTGATCCTCAGCTTAACTAAACAAATTGTTTTCATTTTAAATGTTCCAAGTCCCCATTAAATCAAGCTCCCACGACATGAAGACCAACATCCGTAAAGGAAATGCCCGCAAACTGAACACTGAGCAACCTCCACACAATATGAAAACTCGACTTGAGGTATTAATCTTTTCCTATTGTAGCTAAACACAGATGCTATCAAGCACCACTCATCATATGCAGCGAGGGTAATGACCCTGAACTTGTGCAAGCGGCTCCTGGCAGACGGAACTGAAATGTGTTCGCACAGAAGAGTCAATGGTTGTGAATTTGCCAAGCAAACAGTGTGGTAAATGAATCCTCTGCTTCTACATTTGACAGAGTTATAAAAAGAACATCCTAGGCCATTTATCTCTTTATACAAATTACTCGGCAGGACTGACTGATCTAGTATTGTGTTGCCGATAAGGTCATTCTTGGATTCCTTGATAGTTTTGACTATCTACAATTGACCTTGAGGTGCATTTCATTCACTTCATTTATAGCAGTAAAATATCTGAAAAATGGGGCTGTTCCTAGGATTATTCACAAATATGTGAACTACTAGAGACTGTGTTGTTGTATGAGTGTGTGTATGTAAAAGACAGAATGTGTGAGAGAGATTTCCATTTTCCGGTCTATACCATTCCTGCAGAGAGGAAGTGCTTCCAGGAGACTTTCCAGTTCTTTTTATCAACACAGAATTGAGAACAGACTCTTTTGTCCCCACCAAACCCCATGCTCTAAAGAGCTTTCAGTCCTTCTGAAGGTTCATAACATCAAGAGAAAAAGAAGGCGAAAGTACAGAACATCACTGTGTTCCAAACAAACGACCACTTATCACTGAATTCAAAGCAGTTCATGAACCTGATCAGTATAGTGCCACTCTATTTACATCTGGGATTAGTGGTGACCCGACTAATTCAAATGCAGTATTCCTTTATTACGCAGGTAAACTGTGATATTTAACATTCAAAATGTTTAAGATATGAAAATCATAGTCTGAAATAATTTTCATCTGCATAGACCTGACAGAACAGTTATTGTTAATACATGTGATGTATATTTAAAAAATGAATTACAGATGCATGAATGTATCAAATTCATGCCATGCACAATTAACAATAAAAAAATCCAAACAAATGATATAGAAAATACGCTAAAATATATGATGCAGATTTATCATGAAGTAGTTTTAACAAAATTCAATCACTATATTTTCTAAATATATCACAGTAGCACGGATCTAGATAACATGTAATGTAGTGCTCATGAAGTTAATTAACCGATGCATGCCTTTGCAGTGGTCCTGAGGAATGTCTTGCACATCTGTTTTTGATTCATTTTACTATGATTTTATGATGATTATGATTTATAATTCAATTATGATTACAGGAAAGAGAACTTTACACAGTATTGTAAATATTACCCAGAAATTGTGTTCCCAGAAAATAAATGCAATACTTTATTGTATTAAGAACCAAAATAAATTACACTGCAGCCAAATTTCAGGGTCTGGATAACATCAGTAAAGCGAATAATATGGAATTAAAAATTATCAAACAAATCACTGGGAATTTATCACGGATACAATAAGGCAGAAATATTGGCTCATTTGACTCTTTCTGAATAAACAATTTTATGGTGACAGCACGAATAGCAGATTGGTTAACTGACCCAAAATTGGGCCGATCTGCGACTACTCCACCAATAAATCATTGCTGTTATTTTTTCTTATTTAAGTAAATAATTTTAAAAACAATTTAGGAAAGTGTGGGGATGTGATTTAACTGAATATATACAGAATTTCTTTCACACATGAGAAAATGAGACAGTGGATTGAAAACTGGCTGAAAAGGGAGAAATTCTGTAATAACGATGGCTAAAAAAGCTGAAAATCTTTTAATGGTAATTTTGAGAACAAATATTCAAGTAATTAATCCTTAATGTGTTATTCTCTTTGTCTTTGCCCAGATATCATTGAACAGGGAGGTTATGTTGATCTTATAGTGACTTTTTTTGTTGTAGTTCCTGTAGCTACAGAACTTCTGGAGGCAGGTGTGACGCAACTCTGTTTGATTACAAAAGGATGGCAGCCCTTTCCAATAGTAATGCAGTATATATGTAGTAGTCAAAATGTATCTAAATTTGTCTGTTGATCCTACATGATAACATATACTCTACTTCATTTACTTAAGCAAGCGGAGTAGGACGCAAGTAGGAAGCAGGAAAGTGTGTAGCTTGATTTTATTTTTCTCAGCTAGCTTCAGTATTTTTAGCCACACAAATAGCAAAGCAGCCTCCAACATAATACCTAATCCTATTTTACTGTCCCAATTCATTTTAAACTCCTGCCAATTAAATATGGACTCAGCTTTTAATATACAAAACACCCTCTACCTCGCTCTGAAGTTTGTTGAATTTGTAGAAAGGAAAGGGACCTCAGTCATGATAGTGAGTACTTCACTGAAACAAGGAAGCAGCTTTAAGAGAGTCCTTTAATAGAGGTGGAATAAAAGGGAAGCTTACCGAGGTTTGCCTACTGTACAGCAGTGGGGCTTTAACATCCTCAATTAGTGCTTTCAGTCAGATCAACCCTCCTTGTTCCAGGCCAGCTATTAAAAATGCAGCTCTTTGTTGGTTTGAGGCTGGATTCACCTTGCACGTGACATAAGTCAAAGGCTGTAGGTGTGTTGTTAACCCAGCAGGAAAGGACAAGTCAAGTGTGTGAGAGAAAGAGCCAAACAAGTGTGTGAATGACACAGGAAGACAACAGCTGGAGGGGTCACCGCTTGTAAGAATCAAAGTAGTTTTTAAATCAGCAAAGCTATAGGGGAAGAAGTTAAAATATATAAAAGTTAATGAGAATAGTGGTGATCTTTGATTTGAAGACAGGTACATATTAGAAAATGTGGGGAAAAAAGGCAGTGAATCTTGAAAACAAGTATCTTTAACTGGCCTCCCCATGCGTTGTGACTTTTACAACAGAATGGAGGGGGAAGGAGAAATTATAGCCTTCTGGCCTTTTTATGTCCATGTTACCTATAATCCGGCAGCCCCAGTCTGTCTGGCCACTTGACAGAGCAGAGATGATTTACTTACGCTTTTAGTGCAGATAAAGAATGCTCTTAGTCTAAGTGGTCGAGAGTTCATCTTGGGAATACTAAGTGGCAGTATAATACAACACTTCTTCCACCCCCAAACACAAGCTCACTGATCCAGTTAAAGCATTAAATGTATGAATGGCCAAATTTTGTTTTGATTTTTTTTTTTATGTAAAAATATATCATCCAAAGGAAAACAGGGATTTGGTAACATAACTGCAACCATAACATTTTTGTAAAAGGCTTTGCAAAGAACAAACAAAAACAAAAACTTGTTGTAAGTCTAGGAAAATGAAAATATGATCATATGTTTGTTTTTTATGTGATCTTAAAGTAACATTTCTGTGAAAAATTCTAAAATTAACCACTAAAATATTGTATTTATTTTATACCATTTAGCTCCAATTACCCCTATTCAATAACAAACAGCTCACAGGTGTTCTCTAGCGTTAATGAGCGAATGAGTGGGTCATGTTTAACATGTAATGTTATGTTGTAACCAACTTAAGGAGAGCATGCATACACGGGTACAGATACAGAGGAGGGTCCTGAATACAGCAAACACATCACTTCTATAATAAACACACACACACATCACTTCTATAATAAACACACACACACACACACACACACACACACACACACACACACACACACACACACACACACACACCCACACACACA
>JBBJLR010000040.1:11897517-11910396 GCA_037577145.1 Brachypetersius gabonensis | reverse complement strand
TCTCTCTCTCTCTCTCTCTCTCTCTCCCCCCTCTCTCTCTCTCTCTCTCTCTCTCTCTCTCTCTCTCTCTCTCTCTCACTCTCCCCTCTCTCTCTCTTTCTCTCTCTCACCCCCCTCCCTCTTTCTTTCTCTCTCTGTTTTTTCTTGTCTTTGCCCCAGTTAGAATAGCTTGCAGGCGTTACATGCACAGAGCTCACCCTCTCCTTGCTTTGATAATTCCACAAGAAAAGAAGAAGCAGAAATTCTGGCTCATGGCACGGCCTTCTTTTTCATTATGCATCTAGATGAAGAAGCTCGACCGACAGCTGATTATCCTGCGTTCACTTTGACAGCCACTCAAACGGAGCTGCACCTGCTACAAGCAGTCTGTTTTTTTTGTCTTTTCTCTCTAGTAGGTATTTTCGCTCTCAGAATTACGTGTTTCACATCTTGGTTGTTCAATTTTGGACAGACTCCTAAACATGTGGTGTAAAAAGCACTTCGGCTTTAGATGCATTTACCAGAAGCCACTTTCGCACTTCCTTTCCAGATACAAGCCTGAATGCATCGACTCACATTGCTTATAACCAAAGGCATCGTCGAGGTTAGAGCCCAACCCCACTGAAGCTGAAAGGTCACTCATTAGTAAAAAGAAGGCTTCATTTACACAATGCATAGTTGGCAATTGAATAATAATATTTAAATAACTATACATGAAATAAAGGTTCAGTCACTA
The DNA here is from genome assembly GCA_037577145.1 of Brachypetersius gabonensis. NCBI lineage: Eukaryota > Metazoa > Chordata > Actinopteri > Characiformes > Alestidae > Brachypetersius > Brachypetersius gabonensis. Next base: position 11,909,681 of record JBBJLR010000040.1, on the reverse strand, counting down.
CATTTGTTCACTGCTAATAAATGTAACCATGTATTACTATCTGAAAACGTACAAACAAATGTCGCCTTACACATTCTTTATTTGTACTACTTCAATATCTCAGCAATAACCTCATCCAGTAACTAAAGGTTTCTCTTTATATGTGCCTTATAGGACTTGGTGTCGGTTTGGTGTCACAATTTTCTGATGGTACATGTGAGCAAGGGCTGGGGCTGGGGGTAGCGAGGAGGGGGGATATAATTCAAAACTGGGAGAAGATCACTGGCAAAGTGTTTAGCTCAACACAAATGAACAAAATCTTATCTTTGTTCCACTCCTATATTTAGACTGACATTTTGCAGGGCTTAGCATAAATTGTAGAGTGCAAAGACGATTCGGAGAGCAGTTAATGCACAATGATTTAAGTCTAATTTTAGTCTCCGCTGTGATGCAAGAATAGGAAAAAAAATGGGGGGGCTTGCATCCTGAAGTGGGCAAAAACTGACTGACAAAAGCTTTACCATCTCAGCTAATGGACAATCAGCATGCTAGAATAAGGTACGTGTACAATTTCATGAATATTGATGTCTGATCAGTTGGTGTGTGGGGGAGGAATTGTGGGTGGGTGGTTGGGTGTCTCATAGGCATTACCTTCAACATATGCACACCAGCATGTTCCTCATTTCTGTTAAATGTACGCTGTACACACAGTTTGAGCTGTGCACAGCAGAAGAGGTAGGTGCCAAACAAGATGAGTATTTGGTGGCGTGTTCCAGTTTCCAGTTTGTAGAAGAGAGAAAATTCTGCTTCGCAAATACCATTCTCACACTGATTTCCATGGAAACGTGACACAGTGACAGATGATGCCCTTGTTTTCTTGCTTGTGCTAAAAAACTGTCCGAGAGACACTCTCTCAGACAAGAGTTAAAGTTACGTAAATTCAAAAATGATTTAACTTCTTACTGTGTTGAATTTTTTGCAAAAAGTTGATACTCTTGAAGTTGAACTCTTGATACTAACACCTCAGGCTTATTATTCAGTTATATTGGAATCCCCTTATTATGGATTTTGAGCAGCCCCTTTTTGTCAACAAAATGGCCTTCTCTCGTAATGTTTTATAAGACTAAAGAGCACAGAAGAAAGTATGTATGGCCATTGCCCAATACTGAATCTCTCCAGATCTGCATATTCATTTGGTCACGCTCTTCTTTCACTCATCCTGCAGGTTTTTAATACGATTTTGGACAGGAAATGTGGTTTTGCATAAATGTAAGCATTTTTTAAATGGATTTTGTGTGAAATGTGTTCAACTTGTTGTCCTACTCGAAGATCCAACCACAACCAAAATGTACGTTCTTGGCTGAGACAGACATACTTTGATTTAAAATCTCATGGTACTTCCTGAAATCCATAATGCCATATATGCATACAATACTGGCAGGACTCTTGAAAGAGAAATAACCTCGCAGCATCACAGATCCTCCACCATATTTAATATTTGATATTAGGTGCTTTTCTCTGAAGCCGTCTTTATTTGTCCCCAAACCCACCTTGAGCATTTAGGGTCAAAGAGCTCAATTTGTGTTTTGTCAGACCATAACACACTGTCCCAGTAAAAGCCTATGGCATACTCCAAGTGCATTTACTCATGATGGAAAGAGAGGAAAGACTTCCTTTAGGCATAGCTTTCAAACGTGTGTTGGCCTTTAAATGTGTGTGGGGTTATACTTTATGTACATTTTCTTAATTCAAATTCTGGTGCCAGTAATTGTAATCTTAACAATTGTTATAGATTAACAGTAATCTTAAAATAGTGTGAAATTTTCAAAGATCTTTAGCAATCATCTACCTTTGTTTTTTTGCTGGTAAAAAAACTTGTTACACTTGTTTGTTTTTCTTGTAGTTTTTATGGCTTCAAAATGCGGTCATTTGTTATTTCACAGCTGCAGCACTGAAATAAAGGTTTACTGTTTACAGTTATTCAGGAAGCTCAACTTTGTCCTATAAAGGCCTATTGTTCATCTCAAGGCTTATATTTTAGTAAGTACCTTAAATGACCTACTAACTTGTGCGTATTTGTCCAGTGAAATATTTTAGCCGCACAACATTTAAGTCCTGCAAGATTTATGACAAATGGTACAATACATAAATAAACTCCAAACACATTTCTGCACAATCACTCTAAAGACGTGATTCAAATGTGCCAGTTTATACTAATGCCATAGCTTGTCACTGTGGATTCTGTGGATAAGGTGCAATGAATATATGGAATGGTGTCTCAGCAGTCGGTCAGCACTAAAAGGGTAGAAAGACAGAATGCAAAGATATAGTTAAAAATGTAAAGCCTATTCAAAGCAAATCCATGTAGATAACAGAGATCAAGAAACAATAGGTACTGTACCTGTTTTGTAGGATAGTTAAATATAATGACGTGTGTTAAATGATCGTGTTTATTTAACAGTATAAATGGAGACAGATTTCTATCAGGAGTATTTTATGCATTCACAAAAAAATGATACTAAATCCAATGAGACATTGATAGCTAGTCAGACTTGCTAGTTAGCTGACTTAGCCACATGTCAAACATGTTCCCTATATTTGTTTTTCTCAAGTTTGGGACAACAGCGACTCATAGAGAGCTTAGTAAACATGCTGCTTGTTCAAGTTCCTCATGGGAGAAAATAATTTTGTAGGTTTTAGCACCCTTGCTGCTCTAGGCAACTGCCTAGTTTGCCTATAGCACCATACCAGCCCTGTATGAGACCAAGAATTTGTGTAGGCCAAATTCCCACAGAGGTGCCGGGGTTAACTACATAGCTTCTACTGATATAATTTCTCAATTTTATGGTGGAGGAGTTGAGTGAGATTAAAATAGAACCTGGGGACTCTTCTTAGTTTCTTAATCTGATTGAATGCACCAGTTCCTCTACTCTACATACGTTCATATCTCCCAACCTGATGGCTCAGTCCATCTGTTGGATAGTCCTCACTCTCTGACACTTGGGTGTTACACACAATCTGTTTAAGGTTAGTCTCTTCCTGCTTGAAACTCTACAGCTACAGGTTCCAGCACACATACATAGGGACACACTTATGGAAACACCACGTACACACACATACACACATGCCCAAGGGACTCGAATGGCATCTGCCCTGAAGTCTGTGCCAAAACAGGAGGAAGCAGAAGCCTACAGCTTGGAGCAACAGCCTGCCAGTCGACAGCACTGAGGGGTCTGGCAGGCCTTGCAGTTCAGCTGAGGGTTGCTGATAATATCCACATGGGTCTGCCTCTGAACACCTTCAAAGGATGGCATTTTCTCCAGGAAAAAGTCTCCTGGCTGCTAAAGGCAGACCCTGAACACATAAGCATGATACGCCTATAGGCAGAGCATAATCTGTTACAAAAGAGCCATAACGACATTACGGTTCACTTGCTGTATGTAATGTCTGTGGATGTAATGATAGTTATTAGATTTAACCTCTTTATTTTGGTCTCAGAGGCAGTGGCTATTATTATTTCCGTAGGACTGACGTATGACACAGCTGAGCAGAATGTTTCAGTATCCACACTGATCAGCCACACTGATCATACCCCTTTGAAAGATGTAAAATTAAAGGGGCATGTGAAACAACACGCCGCTTAACCCATTTTCACTACTAAGACATGCCTGTTGTAAATATCACTCAGTTGAAATATGCATAATTTTCTTCAATGATGTTGATGACATATGTTTATATGGATATTTCTATAAATGTGATATCTTTGTAGCTGGGTGAGCAATTCAAAAGTCATCAGTGTTTTATCATGTTCAAGCTGCGTGTACTGTCCATTGTATTTATAGCAAAATGTTTTCAAGGCAGGGAGATATCACCCTTTCCATTTCATCCCTCATTCCTCACTAGCATCCCAACACAAGGTCCGAATTCATGCACAGAGAGACAACAGTATCCTAGTTAGTCTGATAACACTTTCCAAAAAAGTGGATTGGCCACTACACTGCTACAACTAATGTCATTTTTTCCTGCACATCTACTGAGTAAAGTTTCCTTTAATGCATTCTGCGTTTATTTACTGTGGTTTTAAAACCACAATTATCTATACATTAATTTGCTGACTCCAGAGAAAATATTTTTGTTTTAAAAGATAATTTATTCAATTGTTAGTTAATTATTTGCTTAAAACATGAGCATAGATGTCTAGACACATATTATTTTGCTTCAAAGAAAACTCTCCAGTTGAGTTTTTGGATGGATGACAGATTTACTGAGACTAAATTAACTAAACATCTTTGAATACACTCATACATACTCAAAAGAAAAAGATAGTTGAATCAGTAGGTTTCTAAATAGTGACAGCCCAGCTTGAAAGTCAGTAACACTGACAAAGAAAGCCTTGGCCTTGCAGTGTTTGAATGACCAACCGCATGGCTGGACAAGGCCTTTGAAAGGTAGGAGATCCTGGCACAGTTTCAGCAGGTCTGTGATCCTAAACCATGTCCAAGCCACAGATGGAAAGTATAAATTATTAGCGAAGCATGGTGCATTTGTGCTACTGAACATAATGTTAGGGTTTTTTTTCTCACCAGGATATATCCTGGCACTTTTTTTGCAAACAGTAGCTATAGGAGCTCTAATAAGCAATATTGCAGTGCTTTTGTAAAACAAGCTGTGGTGTCATCGGATTCGGCGTGGAGAATGGTGGAGGATTTCTGAGGAGCTCTAAGCTGTTTAAAGTGTGCTGAGTCTTAGGACATGGAGAGCGTGGATTAAAGCTCAAATGCACTCCTAGCGATGATAAAACCAATGCGCTTCGGCTCATAGATGTCAGAGTGTTTCTGAGCATGACCGTGCTCTACTTTTTCGAGGCGTAAGTGCAAATAGGTGCCCCTTCCCACTTCTCTGCCTTTAAGCATGTCAGAACAGAGCTGCTCGAGGGAAAAAAGCTTTGGGATGACATTTGCTCTCAACATTACCAGAGCTTTTTGGGGCTAAAAAGAGAAAAGAGATGCATTTTTTTACACTTGTCAATCAGAGCGTATGAGGTTTTGTCTCTCACTGAGCTCCGTTAGCTGAGCATTAGCTCCTCGGTTAGGCACCACAGTGCGCGATCAAATTGAGCTACTGCAGTAGTGCTGCAGTAATCCAGAGCGCAGGGCATGTGCTGTGCAGAAAGCCTGGATCCAGGTCAACTGCCTGCCAGGGCCTCAGCTGTGAAGAAGGGCTTCACCTGTCATCGCCTGGGGGCTCTATGCCCCGCATAACCCCCACCCACCCAGCACATGCAAGCCCCTCACCCACTAAGTCCAGCAGACGGACGCCTAACCGACTCCCCCATGCATTCATTCCAATGAAACATGCATGCACACTGCAGTTTCATTACAGCTAGTGATTAAACTGGGTCACAAAGATCCGGAAAGGCATTCTTTCACCATCTAGACAACTTAGAAAAGGGGAAAAGTGCATACACCAATCTACTATTTTTACGTGCAGTGCAACAATGAAATCATTAACCGTATTTGTGTTTAAAACTGAGTACATTTATTTCAAATTGGCTGAAAAATTACAATTGTACTCATTTAAAGGCTACTGTGCAGCAGTAGGCACAGAGCTTGCCCGGATGACCATGGGGGCAAACCAGAGGATGGGGTGGGTGGAGGGTTATTTTGTCTACCAGGAAAGAGGTGGCTGTGTTGGAAGGTGGGTAGTGGTTTCATTTTGCTGAAGTGGGTTATTAAGATGGGTCAGTACATTTTAAGACTTAACATGATTTACTGTAACCTATAAAAATAAACAACATTTTACCATCTTTGCCAGTCATTTCAAGCAACATCAGGACTGGTACTGGTTGTGATTAGGGCTGATTTCAAATCAGCATTCCCACAAGAACTGTTGCTAAATTAGCACCTCCTACTCTAAAAGCAAGTTTTATAAACAGATCCTGTTGTCTGAAAAATGTTCAGTTACAGTTCAGTTCAGTTCAGTGACATTTCATTATTTTTTGTAGTCTACCGTGTGTTAGCTTCATACTTCCAACATGAAACTAAAATCTAAACATCAAACCAACATCAAAATTTGGTCACCAATCATGTTTTGGTTGATTAAATACCTTTTGAGTTAGTGAAAATATGGTACATGGATGGTGTGGGCTGGATGTTTTGTCCTGTCTGAACTTATGTACTTTTGTTGTGTTTCTGTTTTTGTTATTTCTGGTGGTCTATGGTCCTGGATTAATAATGTTTAATTTCGCTATATACTGTGTATATGGCTGAAATGATGATAAACCTACATGACCTACTTGGTTATTAGCATGCTAAGTCAAATTCTGTTGCCTAGACAATGTCTAAGTAATCTAATTTTAGTAAACAAAGGGAGCGATCCACTTCTTTCTGAATTTCAATTTAACCCTTGGTTACAGTTAGAGGTGGGTGATATATCAATGTTATCGATTAATTCTAATTTACAGTTCAGGATGATGTGAAAATCAATCAATTTTATGAAAATCAATTTTATTAATTCTTTTTCACATCGAGTGCCAAAAGCAGAACTAATACGATGCACTGTTCTACACAGGTAAATTAGCGTGGCACACCCAAACACTGTAGCAGTGTTTGTGCCCAAGAAAGGTGTTGATATAGCTGTAATATGGAATTGATTTGGTTTTGTGCCGTCAGACACAGGCCGAGAGGGGTGGGTGTTGCTGATGGGATTCCGCGTCTGTCCAAATTTACCATCAACCCGCCGTGCAAATGCCCGGTATGCCCAATGACCAGTCCAGCCCTGGTCTAGAGTGAAGTATCTCCACACATGTGAGGTGTGTCTGTCTCCTCTGCTGTGTCTCTCATCTTGTTGTGGTTTTGTGTTAAGATTCACAACCTTGCGCCAACGGTATCCCCCTTTTAATGAAGGGAGCATAATAATTGGTTAAGTCAAGGAATGCAGCCAGTTAGAGGCAGAGACTACATTGTGTACACAGGCACGCACACAGAGGGGGGAAAAAAATTATGCCTCTATTCGACTATTCGACTTTTCTGTTAATGCTCTAGAGTCATATGATAAGGATGGGGCACGTTGGAAGGCTGTCGCAATTAACATGCAAAAATTTTAGGCCCAAAGTACGTGTCAGACTGAACTTTAAAACTTGTTTTGAACCATTTATTTGTCATCTGTAGTTTGATTTTGAGGAGGGGAGGGGAAAATCAATTAAAACCGAAAATCGGATTTATTGTGAAAATATCAGAGATTCTGTTTTTAAGCCATATCACCCAGCTCTAGTTGCAGTCCCTCTCCTAGCTTCTTGCTAACTCTCTATGGAATAAGCCACATCATCTACTTCAGCTGGAGCTCTAGAGCATGGCTCCGAAGGTGCAAATTAAAGGGAGCTGATTGGAATGTGAAGCCCTGGCATCAGTGATTTGGAAGTGCTCCCATTTGGCATCAACACTGCACCCAGACGCACACACATGTGCAGAAAAAAAAACAGCCTCAGTCAGCTCAACAATGTAAGTGCATATGGTGCATAAGCATAGTCTGTCCCTAAGGAGGCTGTTTCCTTTTGGTGAGGAAAACTATGGAGGACAAACACACTTCATAACAGAAATATAATATATATGAGCATCTCTTCCCATCTGATCTCAGTTCAGAGGATTTTCCATGATGGTGGATATATAAGCATAACACAAGGTGGTCATGTTGCCAGACTGAAGAATTGAAATCAATTTTTGGTTTGTTTGTAGTGCAACATCCACTTCTGATAGTCTGATTGTAAAAACATCAAAATACCTCTATCCTACAGCAGAGGTTAAGATTAGGGGTTAACATATAGCCGATCTTGAAAACACTAACTAAGGTAAGAATTTCTTTTGCTTGTGGAACAATATCTGGACCAGACAGTCTGATTGTGGGTGATATAGCATATCTCAAAGCAGATATGGTTAAACAAAAGAATATATTTGAGTTTTGGGTTTGGATAGTAGTCTGTGGTTCATTGCTCAGTCCACCACTATATCCTTTTGCAATCCACTTTAAGAAACCCTTTGCAAATATGATCTATGTAAAGACAAGGAGACAAGCTCTACACACTCTACAGTTAAACCTAAGCCTATTTTGCCATTGCAGTGTTCAATAATTGAGCTGTTTGTACCTGTAGAGTCTCATTCAGGGGCCCTAAACTGATGTATAATTAAAAGCTAAGCTACATGAAAGTGCATAAGAGATCAGGTCAGAGTTTCGATATAGAATCAACCTGACCCAGCTGTAATAACACAGTGAACAGGATGGATTTTAGAAAGCTGATTTTCATGGAATAAGAGGACTGTTTCATACTTTTTGGAAACTATTTTAACCTTTTCTTATATATTTAAACTTTATTTGTTTTAATTACTACATGTTTAACAGAACATAGGGGCGTTTGGCATCTTTTAGAAGGCGTCAGGCAAAGAAACATGGATATTTCTTAAAATGTGCTAAAAAAAGACTAATTTCATTATTTTTAGCGAATGATCTGTGAGACATTTACTGTAGAGAGCAAGAGCCTTGAGCCTTACTAAAATATATGCTTACTTTGGGTGCTTCCTAATGATGCTTGTCAGCTATAAACCTAAAAGTTAACATTGTGGAACAGCAGCCCGGAACCATAATCGGGCATAATGAGGCCTGTTAGACCTCGCTGATTAACTTTGTCGCTTTGCTAAATGAAAACAAGTCTGACAGAGGACGCTGGCACTAATTTCTGAAATCACAAGGCCTCTTCTAGCAGTGCAGAGATCTTCACATCTGTCCAGTGCCGAGTTCTTATATCGCTACCTTGCAGACTACTGTGGAGACAGCTTAGAATGTGGCGCTTCCCTTTGGAGCTGACTGTGAAGTTAAGTCTATGGTGTCATTCTTTTTTTTCTTTTCTCCCCTCCGTGAAAGGGTGTGTGGAGTCAGTGAGTCTGCGTATTATAGAGGGAACTGGGAGGGACTGATAAGAACCTCAAAGCACATCTATACATCCATGAGTGAGCTCCTAACTTAAAAAAACAGAAGGAAACACACTAAACGGATCCTATACATTCCATTGCAAGAATTGAGTCGTAGAGTGTGCATGCAGCTCTGCAGCTATGGAATCAAGATATTAGCATAATGTGTGTAGTATAAGTGTAAGAAGGCAAATAGTAATCCAACATGCTCTCGCTCAGCCTCCCTCTGGAAGGAGCCAGAAGGAAACAGTTGTAAAAGTAATGCCTCATTTCACATCTTCATTCCGAAAAATTGGATTGCCTAGCATTCTGACTACCAAAAAAAAAGTTAATTTCAGTCAATTGGTAATAAACAGCGTGTGTTTTAATTGATTCCGCCACAAGCTGAGTGCATTTTAAGATTGCCTTCCCACAAACAAAAGCTTTTTTGCAGTACTCACCGAGTCTGAGCCTACAGTCTGTCACTGCCATTTTCTACCGCACCACTGCGCTAAAAGTTGCCTGTCAAAAGTGTGACGATCTAAGAAATTCACAAACTCAAGCTCAAAAAGAGGCTTTATTCTCTTATAATGACTTTCTTGAAAGGAACTGGTGAGTCTTTCAAGGTATATATGTTTCACTTTGCTTTGCTCTCTTTTCTGAGCCAAACATTTCAAGTTCACCCAAAAATTGAAGGAATTTTTATGATCGGGAGCATGTTTTAACAGATTCAAAGCAAATGGTGGGTTATTATATAAGCCAGTGGTTCCCAACCTGGGGTCCGGTCGAGAGATCACTGTGGGGGGCCGTTACCGAACTGACGTTACCGGAATTATATTCATAAAAACATTAAATTCATACAATCCCAATGTCTGAGAAATGTAAAAGGGTGTGTGCGCGTATATATAAGAGTATAAAAACCTACAACTAATGTTTATTTTTTGCAAATAAAAGTGTGTAATTAATCACTTTATTATTTTTGTGCATCTATGCGGGTAGGAGTTGGGGGTGCGCGGCTTGTCTTGGACACAGGCAAGGGGGGCTTCAAAGGAAAAAGGTTGGGAACCACTGATATAAGCAACTACTGCTAAACTCCACCATTAGGCACTTTGAAATTGATGCAATCCGTATTATGGATTCATTTGGCCAGTGCCTATGAGGGATGTTGTTTATTTGTTTGCTTGTTTTTATTTGCCAAAATGTTGTTTACCAGGATATACAATAGTTAGCTACAGTGACAGATATTTAAATATTTTAGATATTTTGAATCTGCTGGTTTTGCAACTAGGGACGACGTTTTAAAGGATTTATAAAAATAATCAGCAGATCTTACCTGACAGGAAAACGTTATCTTAGCCCTAACCCAAGCCTTATTCAAGGCTACAGCAGCTAAATACAGGAGGTCCTTGGGTTACATCGAATACACAGTAGCGCAGCGTATGAATGAGGGAGTTGGCGCCCCCCAGTATACTTACTTGCATAATTTTGGACTGTTAAAAGTATATGTACAGTATATTTATGTCCTTTACCTTTTTTTCTGTGGCTTAGTTGTGTTTTTATGTTTTAGATTATGATTTTACAACTGTATTAGGATAGGTACGTGACGTACACCAAAATTCAGGTTACATCACTGTCGTGGGAACAGATCTGTGTCGTAACCCGAGGACACCCTGTACAATAAAGGAGTACAGATAAGGGGATGTGAACCCATGATAATTTGGATTTGAGACACTATACCGCAGCAACACTGCCCCACATTAACCACTTCCAAACATTAGGATCTTCATTGTACTTTATGCTTCCTTGTCTTACAAAAAGCTAGAAGCAAGGAGGACTTTCTTTTTTACACTGTTCACACTATATTCCTTAAAAAGCACACACACAAACAACTTCTATATGAAATATACATTTCTATACAATATAAAGTTAGTTATATATAAATAATTTCTTCAGTGGTTACATTTAGAAATTGGCCAAACATTCCAATAGGTGAATTCAGAATGGGAAAGGGCCACCTTCAAAAGAAACTACTTCTGTATTGATTTATAAAAGTGATTTATAGAGCTTTTTCCACATCTCTGAAATACAGCTTAAAATCTAATACAATTTACAAAATATATAAAAAGCTATATAAAACATATATCTTCAGAAAAAACAGTCCATTTTTATATTAGAGAGACAGAGCATCTGACCTGGACACTGTTGTTCAAATCTTGCGTACTGCCGTAACAAAATAACTTTTGGCTTTAATGTAAGATATTTTTTCTAAATGTTTCCATTCATTATTATTGGTGCTTTCATTCTAAAATGTTCACACAGTTAAAAAACAAAGATATGTTGGTGATGATGTCTCTTATACAACATTTGGAAATGTGGCCTGTTATCTTTTTGCAGGGAATTATACACTGTAACTGTAACAAATGAACCATTTTAGGCTCCAAAATGTAATAAGTGGGAGTGTTTACCTCAAAGCAGTTGATTGTACAATCTCTTGAAACAAGAAATGACACTTCATGAGAGTTGAATCTGTGCATGCGAGCTGGTTTTGGGTTTGAGTTAGGGAGGGGTCGCAGGGTTGTCTAGCAGAACACATTTGCACATGCACGCACACACACACACACACACACACACACACACACAAACTAATGAGCTAAAGAATGAGGGTACTGTGCGGCCTGAAGGCTGAGCAGGGCTGTGCTTTCACAGGGAGGAGCAGTGGATGCGTACATTTGAAATATATCAAAGTAAACAGGAGGTCCAAAATAGAAGCTGTGGTCCTCGGGAAACACCACACACACTCACACACACACACACACACACACACACACACGCGCGCACGCGCGCGCACGCACACAGTGATTAAGGGGGTTTTATAGAGTTAACAATTAATTGTTAACATTAGTTAAATGCAATATTTTGATTCATTATAAATTCTTCAGCTGCAGTTGTGTATGTTCACGTTGTGTATGAAACAGACCCATGTGTCATAGAGATTGATGTCTAATTTTTTTATATAACTGTTCATTTGCTCTTACATGATGATTCTGGACCAGATGTTTCTACTGGGTCCTTAGGGACCACCAGTTGTTCAGTTTAAGCATATAACACACATGAGTTATCATAGAAAGTTGATTAAAAATGATACTGCAACCCAGGCTGACATATTTAAGATATAAACACACACACACACACACACACACACACACACACACACACACACACACACACACACACACACACACACAC
>JBBJLR010000040.1:11868182-11881371 GCA_037577145.1 Brachypetersius gabonensis | reverse complement strand
GAGAGAGAGAGAAAGAGAGAGAGAGAGAGAGAGAGAGAGAGAGAGAGAGAGAGAAAGAGAGAGAGAGAGAGAGAGAGGGCATCTTGCCATGTGCGAACCACAGCTCTGGAAGCTCAGGGCACATTTATTCAGTCAGCGTGAACATATATAATGCACATAAACACACATCCCCTGCACACATTGCTATGTTTTAGAATTATGCCGATCCAGTTATAGGCAAGCTAAATGCATCCATAAAGATGGATGTACTGCTGTATATGAGAGACACCATCGGCCGGAATCAAATTCCGTGAATGTGTTCGCTCACATATTTGGCCAATAAATGCAATTCTGATTCTGTTTTTTTTTTCATTCCATAACATTCCATAGCATTTTCAATCTCTGAGCTCTGAGTGATTTGGTTACGATTCTAATTTTTTCTTTGATAACGAATCACAAATTATTTTGGTATTTTTGGTAAAAGTTCAGAACTGCTGAACTATCAAAAATATCATTATTTTTATGATGATTAGACTATTATGATGATTCCTACATTCCATTACTGATGCAACTGAATCAGGATTTCCAGATTCATTTTCGCATCCTTCATAATTTAGCCTCTATAATTTAGCATACATAACATTTTTCGCATTTATCAGACACTCTTACACAGAATGACTTCATGTTACAGAGGTAAGAATATGTAGCATTTGGAGTTTTTCCCAGGGATTTTCATTGGTACAGCATGGTTGCTTGCCTGGGTTGGGACCAAACCGCAAGTGTTACCCACTACGCTATACAAAGTGCAGACTAGAGGCCAGGAGGGTAATTTTACTATCGTCATTTCTATTAAGCATGAGCTTGTTGTACAGTAACACAGCTATTATTGTATTTTTGGCACTTGTCTGTGGCTAAAATGTCAAGAGCATTTGTAAAGTGGTTATGTAAAGGGCAGCTCTGATTTCCAAGACTGTATTAAAGTGTTCAAGACATCCAGTGAGAACCACAATACATTTTTTTAATTTGTGGAAATCAGTAATCTAGTTTTTCTGCGCATTTAACCCCTTCCTCTGAGTTAATTCCTTTATACATCTGCACATTTATGGAAATAAAATAGCAGAAAGAGGAGCTTTACCATAAATAGTAAATGCTCAACGTTTATTCAGTGCTACGAAAACTCCAAACGCCGTTTCAAATAGAAACTCTATGAGCATAACGACAATGTCGCAAGAAGCTTTCTTCAAGTAACGTGCTTTGGTAAGTTTTCTGACAATTGCTAAGCAGCGTTAAAGCTGCAAGTTGCAAATTTACAAAGAAATCTGATTACTAAATGTCTCTTGTAAACTCTTGTAGTTTATTGAAGAGCCGTTCAACAGATTATTTCTAAAATATAATTTCTGTGCATGCAAAATTACTCTATGTACAAGAAATCCGTAATAAATAGCTTGCACTACCAGGGACTGATGAATAGCCCAAACACAAATAATTTCTAATAATCAGCAAATGCTCATTGACTACTTGTCGAGAAAGAATGTGGGTCTTGCAGAAATTATAATGGTAGCATCAACCTTCTTGTCTTTATATTACAGTTAGTATGGTGTGGGTTACCCAGCGTCTGTCCACCCAGCAGACGAGGATTTGATTATCAGAGAAGAACCGAGTATCACTGGGCAAGACTCCTAATGCTGCATACGTCACCTCTGTAACATGATTAGACTTGAAGATGTTATGTTTAGAAGATTTTGGCAAATACTATAATGTAAGTTTCCCCTTTAAAAAAAAAAAATATTGAGAAACTGATGCTAGATGAAAGTTAGTGAAACAAAGGACTATAAAATGAAAAAGATCTTAATGCATTACATTGTTTGATATTTTTTCAGCTGTTTCTTTTATACTATGGTCACATACATATGAGCTCATAAACACAAACACACACACATACACACACACACACACACACACACACACACACACACACACACACACACACACATATAAATGCTAGCTGTACTAGCCGAAATCTAATGAAGTAGCATGTTCATAGCATAAAATTGTGATTTATTTAATTTTACTACATTAGCCGTAATATTATCATGCCTCAGTGTGACCTTGAGGAGCTCAGCATTCATTAATCTCTCATCTTCAAGCACCCAAAGAACGAATCTGGTTTGTCCTGATTGAAAAATATTCTGCCTAAGTAATAGCAAGGGTGGCAGCACAGCACTGTGCGGAGCCGTCGGCGTCGTGTGAAGTAGCCTGGCACGTGTGCAGGTTTGAGAAAACAGCCAGAAAGTTTGCAGGCGGTCAGCACTGCAGGCAAGATGGTATCACTTGGTCATCTCATCTGTTGCCTTTAACCTAAAATATTCATAAATGTCACATTGTTGTTTGCATTGCTTAATGTGTGCATTCGCTGGGACAGTCAAACTAATGAGCAAAAACATGGGACCGGACCGTGCCTGCGGCCCTGCTCCAGCTTAATTGGCAAAGTTTAACGAGGATGAACAGGAAGATGCCAATTAATGATTGTGTTCATTTTCCTCAGGATAAAAAAGTAGAAACCTCGCTGATTCCGACCGGCCTGATGGGGTTAAAGTGGTTTAATTGGTTTGATCATAGGTGGTGACATTTCAACATCACTGCTCTTGTTGTGGAATTACTGTCAATTCTGTGCTTCATTTACGTGACTTTTTTGATTTCATTGCACAAATGAGATTAATGCACTTAATGCATTTCTGTGGACTAAATACAGCCGTCAATTCATCGTCCACTCACATGCTTGATTCTTTTCTCAACAAACGGCATTCCACACATACATAGCACAAATAAAGGAACAGTCCTTACCTGCCATACATATGCATTTTTTCCTGTATCATCCAAAACACAACATATTTCATCATTAATTTCCATAAAGTTTCAGTTACATTTACCCAGCCATAAATAGCAATATCTGCGTTTGAAATGTGGATGAGCCTCAGGCAGAGCAACCTTGGGCAATGCAACCCCAACAATGGGAAAAATGTGGCAATCGTCTGCACAATGGCTCAAACGCTGCCCTCATTTGCATTTCAGTTCACAAATTATCGGTAATATGGAAATATTTTCTTGGAAACACGCAGCATGCAGTGTGTCTGTAACCGTGCTCCGAATCATTTGTAAATTCCAAATGGATTACCTCCCTCTCTATGGCATAAAAAGCCCTCAGATATCAAGAGTGGTGAAAGGCTTGTCAAACCGGTTTCTAATCTATGAGGGGGATTTAAATAAGTCTTGAATCGTACCGCCGTCCCCACCCTACCCCATCCACCCTCTCTGCTGCTTTTCATAAGGAGGGCTTCTTCAGGAGTCCGCTGCCTTTGCTAAGTGTGATTAATTCTCGCAATCATAAATAACCCTGAATGGGCCTCCAGAGAACCCTGAAGCACACACAGTGATATTTTCTATTGTCAAAGCACTTATTGTTTAAAAAAAGAAAAAGAGCTTGCAGACACAGAGGCTAATATTCAGATTTAACCTTTTGTATTTAATTGTCAATTACTCATTCATCTAAATACACCAACAACTTTAGGCAACCAAGCATTCAGAATACTCTAGGTGTGGAAATACAGCCTTCAGCTTTTAAAGAAAAGGTGCCAGAAATGGTTCTTTACAGATAAGCCATAGAAAAACGTCCAGTGAATGGAACCTCCACACAATCTGAACAATCTGATCCAGTTACAGGTTTTTCCTAAAACCATGTCTAGAACCTTTTAGGAGAACGTTTCAATCCAATCCTTTCCATCAAATCTTGTGACGTTACAAACCACTAAGCCTGTTGCTGACAGGGTATGGTCAAGTGTAGGTGAGGTAAATGGCAGATATTTAAGGTTGGCTGGTGCATGGAGATCTGAGGTCATCAACTTGTTCCTCTGGTGTTCCTTCTGGTCAGCAGTTATCAGGAGAGAAGAGAGCAGTGCGAGCTACTGAACTCTGCCTCTTTGTGTCTGCAAGGTGTTATCTAAAGTGCCAAAAGTGAAGAAAAGAGACTATTTTTTTTTTGCCGTGAGAAATGAGGTCTTAGTTGAGGAAGCCCAGCATAGACCAGGAATTAGAAAACATGGTTCAGGGATCACAGGCTACAAATGAAAACATCCAATGAATAAAACCCTTCTGTTGCATGTTGATGTCATGTGAATGCATGTATAGGATTAATTTTCCATAAAAAATTACCTCACTGTATTTAGAAACACACATGAGAATCCAACCTAAATCTTATTTTCGGTGATGATTACTTAGCTGTCAAAATGACACTAAATCTATACTGTAGTAGGGACACAAATGTATGCAAATGTTTAAATTCAGCCTCTACAGAGAACACATGTATGGTATGTTTTTACAGTGCAAAATATCCATGTATTTGTTGAGTTTAACATTTTTGGGGGAAAAAAATAAAAAAATAAAATATAGAATGTGACATATCTTTCACCACGTTGCAAGTTTTTCAGCAAATAAACAGTAACTGGGCATTTATTGAAGTACAAGTGTGTTTGCTGTATAGGGGCTGCACAGGCTTTTGCATATGTACCTTCTGCCTGTGTGGGCTTGATATATTGCCAAATAAAATGACCACAACATCTGAACATTGCATTTACATGTATTAACATAAAATTCTAATGAAACATTTATCAGTCACATATATAAAGTGTGCAAAATGTGAGAAGTTTAACTCATGTGACCTCAGCATCATCTAGGCCTATTTTTTTTTTTTTAGGATTTGTTGGTTACTCATTTTTGGTTAACAGGGCCTGCTGTGTCTTGTGTTTTCTCCCAGGAGAAACAAAAATAAATTTCCAAAACAGCATCCTTTTATAGCGCTGTGTGTACTTGTTAATACTTGCCTCACAAGTGCCTCCAAATTGCAGTCAGTGGTCTTGTATTTGTTCTCAAGGCGGGGGTCTATGATGCTAGGAGTTGTGAAAATATGCTTATTTATTTACTCTCTTTGCCACAGCTCAATAGAGCGCAGGTAAGTCTGTACCTGTTTGTCGGATTAAATGAAGCCTGCAACCGTCGCTTTAAAAAGTTTGTTTTAAAAAAAATCTATGTCATGAAAATTATTCTCACTTTTAAAATGAAAGCATTCCCTCCAGAGTCCACATATTTAAACTAACTTTCAAAATCAGCTCATTTTGAAAATATTTACCTATTCAGCCTATAGCAGTTTAGCCCTGCCCACTGATTTTTGCATGTAATGATATTTGGAGCTGCCAGATCACTTAAAAAGATCAGTCTTAGAGGCACAGTAACACAAACAGTTTAATTATAAAGGACAGAGAGGTTGGAAAAGTATGTTAATATGAGTTATGACATGTCCTTGGTACATTAACCCAGATAAGTGTCATAAGTGGGCATCAGAATATAAAAATAAAATAGAAGAAATGTAGGATGGGGGCTTTTTCATCCCACTTCTGTAATAGTGTTGAAAGACAAAATGCCTACAGCAGCTGATCAGGCATGTTATTGCTTATAGTTTTAATGAGCTATATTCATTAATGTGCCTATGGATTAAGAGCCTTGTGGCTCACAAAACAAGAAAGTCTCTGAATCAGTGTCACAGACTTCAGGACGTTCTATTTCAACACTAGCATGAATGCTTATAATGTATGTTTTAAACATTAGGAATTTCTAGTAATTTACTAGCTCTCATTTTTGTTCATAAGCTGCAATTACCTGTCATTACATCACAGTAAGCCGTTCCTCACTTAATTCCTCATTATTCCACTTAAATTGAACTGGAGGAAGGTGCTGCTAGTATAACTGAGGGTCTGAAAGTTTCATCATGTAATAGACCATTAGGCATCTAGCCCATGGCCTTTTAAGCAGCATTCACACGATTGTTCCAAAAAGAGTTTGTCTCAGCCTTTCAATGGGGCCACAGTTTACAGCATTCTCTGTAACCAGTTAATCCTTACTAGGCTAGCAGGTTTCTGGAGCCTATCCCGTGGGCAATGGGCAGGAGGCAGGGACTCACCCTGGGCAAGGTGCCGGCCCATTGCAAATTAAATTAATGAAATAAAATTAAACCTCTGCACCCAGCCATCACATTGACGGCTATTGACGGTGGACCTTTCTGGATAATAAATGCATACTCTGTATTTCTGGATGAAGATATTAAGATAAAAATGCCTGTTTAGGGTGTTTAAGTTCTTTAAATGGATGTTGAGCACCAGCCAAATCTTGCCACTATATAGGGTGGCATGATTGCGTGATAGTGTAAAAGTGTAAACCAACCGGTGTACATTACACTGTACAAAAACACCCAGTCTATTGTACTTTAATGAAACTTTTAAGCTGAAAATAAAAGAGGAATTCCTTACCTGGGTCATTTTCTGACAGGTAATCACAGCTTATAGCCATGGAATACAACTACAGCTGCATTTCTTTTGCATTTTTTTTTCAACCGGACTGGTAGCTGAACCTGAAACAAGGGTAGCCTATGTTTGAGAACATCCTAGCACTCCTGAGCACCGCAGGTGGACGCATGGCCTCACACAAAGCAAAGATTTATTGTTCGTGCCTCTGCAGGGCAGGTTAAACAGCTGTGTTTACTCTGGCCACTGCTGGGAGTATTGGGTAGCACAGTGGAGACCAGCTGATGTTATCAACCAATCGCTGGCTCTGCACCTATTGCCCTTGCTGTTAAAAAAAGCTATAATTCAATCAAACGAGTCCATTAATCCAAACCTTAACTGTGTTTTCCTTTTGACCGTAATTCATACATGTTTAGCCAATTTTAGTGCCAATGCTAATAGTATTGATGACTGGCTGCGTGGATGCTTGGGTGGCTTCATTACTGTGAATGGCTCTCTAGTGTTGCCTGGCGCTGCCTATTTATTAAACATGTATCAATTTCAGTTGTAAAAAAATAAAAAATAAATGCTTGAAACTGAGTGTGGATACTCTTGAAAAAGGGTTCTTTAGTAACTTCAGTGGTCTTATTATTTATTGCAGAAGCATGATTACTTTTACTCAGTTGATTATTAGATGTATTCTTACAAGAAAGTCATGTCAGCTCTATTTTTAATTCCAGTTTAAAGAGTGGTGAGGCAGTGCTTGTCTTGGTCCCAGACTGTGGAATTCTGTTTTGGATGACTTGAAAGCTCTTGATCATATAAAGAATCAAGCCCCATCTGCTGTGTTTAGCTTTTAACTAATTTTATTGATTTTATTCTCTTTCTTGTTCTTTTTCCAATTATAGTGTTCTCTAGTCGTATTACATTTGTATTCTTTTTAATTTATATAAGGATAGTTTGAATTGTTTTATTTTTGTTTTCTTTATTATTATTATTATTGAATCTGTTTGCACAGTTACATAATTTTGTAGTTTTTGTAGAAATTATTGTACATGATTCTTTAAATAAACTTTTATAAATCGTTCTAAATAGCATCACAAAGGATCTTACTATTGTCTTTTTGCAGAGATAACATCAAGAAAATGCAGATAGGAAACAGCAAGTGGTTTCAATCGTATAGGCATCCATTCTCACATGTTTTTTGTTGAAATCACTTACAAATTCTAGGCTTTGGAGGGATTTATGATAAATTATTTTGATTGAGGCAAACATAGAAATAGTTCTTGTAAACTTTAGTATTTATTAGTATATAGTATATAGTACTATATACTACATAGTATAGTATATAGTAGTATATTTAGTATATATTTAGTATCAAATGTATTTAGGGTTGTTTGTTTTTAAACCATAAAACATGAAAAATCCTTTGAAAATTGCATGGAACCTGAAAATATTATCCTCGGCATGTATGCTTAATAAGAACAGCACATCAGTTCACTTTCACTCAGTCAGCTTTGCGTCTGCCTCTGTGCTATTCACACATGACACTGTAGTGAGACTACACCACAATTAACTTGCAGACACTGAATATTTCTCTTCTTTATAAGAAATCCTCACCTGAAGTACATATCCTCGGAATCGACTGTTTTTTTCCTGGCCTGTAAAATGCTAGGCTGAGTTAATATAACCGCCTTTTTCATTATGTTCAAAAGGCACTTCATTTGGCTGAATTGCAGGCACAGAGCACTTGAGTTATTTCACATAATGTCTTGGATATGTCCCAACACACACATTACGGCCTTTTATTCAAAATACCCCATACACAAGCAGGTAAATGGAGCTAAACCCTCGCCGAATTCCATCAACGGAATGCGTAAATTTAAACCATTAATAGTTCTTCACTCACACCTTCCAAGAGAAAATATTTATACAACAAGCCTACAGTCTGTGGCACGTCCAATTTTGATCTCATCTAGCATATGGATTCTCAGAACCGTAATGTATTTTAAGCGGCTACGTGAATGCAGCGAACTGTGCATAAATGGCTACATGGACTTAGGCATTTTGCCTCATTTTCAGTTAGCATGTCATGTTAAAGAACATCATGTGCCCCTGGTGCGGTTCACATACTGACTTCACAGGTCACTGCTCATTAATGTATGTAAATCGCATGCCAGTTGAAACATGCAGGCTTGAAGCTCACATATGGAGGCATTTTTGCATGTAAATCAGGTCAATTCCTATGGCTACCAACGAGCTATGCAGTAATGACCTGTGATATACTGACTGACCAAATGTGGTATGAAAGCCAGTTTTCATGTGCAAGGTTTTCCAACCTACTTCATCATCAAATACATGTCAGCATCATATTAAGTATCAGATTTTGTGATCCTCCAACATAGGATGCCATTCCAGATATATTCTTACGGAATATATCTGGCATCCGTTTACCTTTTCTCTGGATAGATTAAGTAATTTCTCAAATGTTGTAATCTGGATGGTTTGGTCCCCTAGAAGGATTTTTAAAGTTAACTGAAGGCCTAGTGTGAAAGCTGTGGCATCTTTTCCATCGACACGGGTGCTCCGTACCTGCATATCTTTTCATCGGCCTCCTTCATGCCTGCGAATGAGTGCGAGTGATTTTATGCACCACAGTGAGAACAGGGAAATGTCTGCTTCAATATCCTGCACGCGCCTCTCACCACAGCACCTATCACGCAACATCTCTTCACACAGAGATGCTCATCTTCGTTGTACACGTGTCAGCCTCTGAGGCCATTAAAATTCAACCACTGTGGCACGTCTTTAGAAAAAAAAAAAGAAAAAAGGATTATCACATGTCCCCATCACAACATTTTCCAAATGCTGGAGAAGCAACTGTGACCTAGTCTCTCACTGCTTAGATCAGAGCTCCATACAATATTTTTAAACATCCATGTTAATCCATCCACTTAATATCCATGTTAGCCCATAATCCATGATTAGTTTATAGCTAATTAGTCAACTTTGAGCCATTGGTTTTTGTAGTAGCCTAGCAAATTAGCATTAGTAGAATTAACCAATGGTTGATACTATATGTGCTAAGAACAGCATTTGAGAACATTGCTTGACATTAGTACTGTTGTGCCAGGTATTTGGATATTCTATCATTATACATTAAATGTGTTTAAGTTTAGCACTTTATACAATTAACTACTGGTTAATGCTACTTTAAGTAACTAGGCTGATTGCATGACTTCTGTTTTAGCCTTAAGGCTCCCTGCATAAAAATGTGTGTCATCTTGTCAGGGGAAATCCATGTCTTCTAAACTCAAATTTGTTTTAATTTATTAAAATGTGATCCAATAAATTCATGTTAACAAGATTCTGAGCAAGTCAGACATATGTCAGTGGCACCAAAATGTTCACATGCATGGATCATGGGCCAAGATAGACCATAGTTGTATATTCGCCCCTCTAGCTGTTGCTGAAGGCCATTAAAAAAAAGCTGGGTATGAAGAAAAGTGAAGTGTGGGGGAAGGTTTGGAGCAGCTCCCCACAAAGATGTAACTGAACACGAAAACAGTTTTTGGAATGAACATGATTATGTGTTCTAAATAGATATGATTATAGATATGAATTGGCAGCACAGTCACTTCTCTGCAGGGCTGGTGCCCCATATAGCCTATACAGAACACACTCTATGTGTAGGGAACCATGTGCTTGTCAGGATCTTGCTGAGCCCAAAATTGAAGTCCTAACATATTACCATATCCACAAGCCTTGCTCACATGAGAAAGCATGTGGTGCTCACAAGAAGGCTTAAGGATTTTTAATTTTTTTTTTGGAAAGGTCCCTGGAGTGGCTCAGAAGGGTCTCAGCTCAACAGAACTTAAGATAAATGTTTACCTGTAAACCACACCTACTTACAGTCCTAGTGCAGATACAGAAATACAGATATAGACTCTTTGAACACTGAACCATACAGTTGTGTTGCATTAGACCTCTAAGTGTGACTCCAGAAGGCCCATCTGTGTGGGAGGGAGTTTTCAGATGGCACGCCTCCATCTTGCCTCGCATGACCCTCTCTAAGTACAGGCCTTGAGGTTTCTCTGGGGTTTAAAAATACCCATACACATTCTTCACTCATGCTGGCTTCGGACGGCGGGCGAATTTCCACAACGAGGTTTCCACATAAACATTGACAGTTTTTTTTCCTTCTTCGTCGTCTTCTTCCTCTCCTCTTTTTCCCTTCACAAGCTGGAACAAGAGAGTTCCAAAAATATCAGGTGTGAACAAAGTGTCCCTGTGTGCTCACCTCCTCCTCCAATGGATGGCTCACCAGCAGACTTTCCTGACACATTAGTTGTAATTACACTCAGTAGATTTGCAGTATGCACTGTAGATAGAGAATATACTGTGAGACTACAATCTATGCTTTAGCCACAGTCTATAGCAGGCAGTGGAATCCACACGAAATAAGATTTCTTCACTGACTTCACAACTAGACCCTCATCATTTTTGGCTTCTGGTAAATAGTCTTTATATTCCACATACACCTGAATGCATTTAACTATTACCATCAAATATACAATATATATAAACCTAATATGTATCCAGTGGTTCCACTTTATTTAAAAGGACCTCTACAGATTATCTACAGATGTTAATATTAACAACCTATCTGGTGAAACGTACTTGATTGTCAACATAATTAGGACCAGGATTAAGGCTCGGATTAGGTTTAAGACAAGGTGCAGTCAATTCAGGAATAAACAACAATTCCAATTCAAACTGGACTAATAACTACAGGACAATGAATTGGTTTTGAATTGCAGTTTCAAGAACTGGATTTCAATTCAGTGAAATTCCGTGTAATTCTGTTTTACATGCAGGAATGACTAGGTGGTGCAAGTACTCACCAGAAGATGCCATTCAAAGTTTGAATTTGCTCTGCTGGATGCGTGAACAGGTACCCCTGTGATTCAAGACTGTACACTGGTTAAATTAATTTGCAGGGACTGATTCAACAAAAGGATCTTTTCCAGAAGTCATGCCTGGAATTTCTGATTTCTCAGCCATTTCCAATTTACTGTGGAGCCAAAGCTCAGTGTTAATGCACAAATCAGACTCACAAATAAAGCAACTCAAAGTCAGTCAAAAATCTCTCCAACGTAACTTGCTCAAATCCCAAGTTTCATAACTTAAACATAGAACCTTAATGGCGTCCATGAATATGACCCTTCTCTTTGCATGGAATTTTGGGGAGTGCTGTTTTAATCAAAATCGGAAAATGTCACTATTGACAGATATGTGAAGAAATGTAAATATACCTTATACCTTTTTTAATATAGAAACAAATAACATTTGATAAATTAATGGATAACATTAAAAAAAAACCTTTTTAAAATGTTTATTGTTTTATTCAGGTCATCATTTTTAATATATAGTATTTTGCAAAGTAAGGCAAAAGGTAATTTTGTGGTATTTCAATGCATCTGACATTCTGTTATCTGACATTCCAGTGCTATTCCAATTCTATTTCCTTTCAGGTTCACGCAATTCTAATTACTATTCCATGATGTGAATTGGAATTCAGCCTGCACTCTCTATTCATGAATGACTGCAACCCAAGATTTGGGTTGAGGTCAGGCCTAGGGTTAGAGGGAGGTTTGTGTTCAGGTAAAATAAGCTGAATGCTATAGATAATTTGCTAAATAGCATTTAAATAAAGTTTTACTGGAACGATGAATGTATCTGTACTCTCAGAACCAAAACTTGTATGTAGAAGTGGGACCTGTTGTGCGACAGAAAGGGTGAAAATCTTTAGTGCATGCCCAGAGCAACCATGCTGATATTAGGGAACAGAGAAATTAGGTGAAATTTAGAACGTTTGGTGATTTTTGTCACCACTTTATGCACTGCCAAAGAACGGCTTTGGTCTAGTATTTAATGTGCTTGTTCAGATGGGACTTCTTGTATTTGAAAACACCCTATTGAAGAACATATTATGCAATCTGTAAGTATCTACACTTTAGAATTAGAATCCATTAAAACCACCAAAATGAGGCTCGTCTCACAGCAGAGGGGGGCCGCGCTGTACCCGGCAGAATTAATAAAAATGCTAAAATCAGCATGCAGTATCGAAGTGCAGCTGTACCGTCTAATGAGATTTTAAAGTGCTCCCATAATGCCTCATAAATGGACCCTACATGGGGAATTATATTCTGGCTAGGTGGAATCTGATTGGTGTTTTCAGGGGTGGAGGCGCCAGTTGTCCTGGTGCTGTGTTATCATGCAACAATGAGGCGTGCAATAGAGCGTCACAGTTATTTAGGACAGTCAGTCTGCCAGGCACACCCATTCACCATACATACAATCATGAATTAGTCTAGTACCATGTACCATTCACTGCAGCTGACTCAGAAAGCCATTGTGTACAAGAACTATGGTGCTTTTGATTAAGGAATGAAAAAAACACATATACAGTGTGTATATATATATATATATATATATATATATATATACTCAGACTGATGAGTGTTTGTGTGTGTGTCTGTGTGTGTTTCATCATCAGCTCTGCTCAGGTTAAGTAATTGTTTGCAGCACTTTGACTCACTCAACCCAGTTTTCAAGATGAATACACATAATATTTCGGTGTGTGCAATGTGGGTGAACAGTGGTGTCAGTGGGTCATTCCAAGTATCTGTGGTGGAAACTGAGTTCAGGAAGATGTTTAATTATCTACTATTAGCTAGTTTAACTAGTTCCATTTGCTCATCAGAATGTAAATGAGTAATTTAGTGAGTACTGTTTTTCTTCTACTCAAAAATATTTATTGAGGAAACACACAGATGAATATTTAATTATGAATTCCTTTTTTTTATTTCATATATATA
>JBBJLR010000040.1:11827941-11837999 GCA_037577145.1 Brachypetersius gabonensis | reverse complement strand
AAAAAAAAAAAAGATTTGGGGGGTGCCGAATTTTTGATGGGGAAAGGGGTTGTCTGTCAGGTGAGAAGCAAGGAGACGGTAAATGACACACCAAAGATGAGCGCCTGACAGTTTTTTGCCATTCGCCTTCAGGAGCATTGTTTACACGCAGACAGGGGAGGATGCAGGCCCTTTGTCTCCGCTGGAGGGAAAGGGGTGGGGATTGGGGAGGAACAGAGCGTCTGCAGCATTGAAGCAATAGAGAGCAAATCTCATGAATGGGGGAATAATGACTCAAGCTGTAGGTGAGGCTGGCTATGGCAGGGAGCCCTTAAATTAGGTACTGATAACGGCAGCTAAAGATATAGGAACCAGGCTCCGAAATCTCCAATAGAAAGAAAAGCTAGACTTTCTTCCCCTGTGGAGCAGGAGACAGCACAGTATTCCAAAATATGTCCATTTTGTGGGTCTATGTTCTAAATCTACTGCATACCTCTAGGTAGACAAATGCCCATAAATGTGTTCAGAAAGCAAAATATAAAGCAAAATAATACTAGTAGGGTGCATGGTCACAATCAAGCAAGATTGGAATCAGCAGGGCTTTGTTCCAAACATACAATTGGCCAATTTTTATTTTTGTTGTCAATCTGTATTGTAATTTTATAAATCAAATAAAGTAGTGAGGTATACTGAATTTAATGTACAAATGTCAAATCCAAGTTTGGCCCACCCATTACAAATAATCAGAAAAAATATATGCATTTATCTTTAAATAATACATAATACCACCATAATAACACCCCTTGTTCAAAATGACTTATGCTTGTTGGATCATTTGAATCAACGGATTCCTCCAAACACCCACAGAATCACAAATATCTGAAGTTGAGCAGATATACAATAAAATCTCAATGATTAGTTAGATGCACACTGCTGATGCCATTCTCGTAGCAGAGCACAAGCTGAGTGCCTTACCTCTTCCGAGTAGTGATCAGATGGGAGTGGAGGGTAGTCACACTGCTCAATCTTTTTGCACAGAGAGTACAGGTTCATCTTGTCCCCATAAAATGGACTCTGGAGAGCAGCCATCTAGGAGCAAGAGAAATAAAAGAAATGGTGTTGTGAATAACTGACCGATTGATTCATTTATTTTTCAAATTTTCCTTTGAATTTTCTGGGTTTGGAGCTGAAGCTTTACACAAAGTTTACAGAACCTGTTTTCATGCCTTGGACTAAGAACACAAATGTGGCACTAATATAAAAAATTACCATTATAATTTTTTACAGTTCAGAAAAACTACTAACAATCTTGGACTTAACCATGTGTTAACTTCCATTTTATGACCATACAGAACACAAAGAAACCAGTGAATGTGCAACACAGAGTCATAGAGAGAAAAAAGTAAGGGGATAAAAAGAGGAGCTGAACCACAAGAAATATTGATGCGGACCAAACACTGTGGTAACTGTGCAAATCCATTAAGCACTGCCTTGCTTGCACACAATTTAGAGGTGCAAAACTGTCAGGTCAGAATTTTCAGATTTGTGCTATTGAAACAGGCCAATTTATTTATTTTCGGCCAACCTGCATTGTAATGTAATAATCTGAGACAGGTACTTGTTGTTCTTGAACGCTGCTGCAACACCTTTACCAAAATGCCATTGCATAATTATGCATGACTCACTGGGGTAAAGAGCCAATCACCTTTAATGATCAGTGCATCCCTAAAAACTAATATTAATAGAGCCAAGAAAAAAAGAATGTACATGGCCAGAAAATAGGTTGAAAGTTCTAAAGCTAAAGCTATACTTTCACCTAAATGTGTACAGACATTTTCAATGCCATGCAATAGCTGTGTGTATCCTGAACACAGCTCAGGCAGACATAATACCATGTGCAATTTTTTTCATAAATCATTAAGCTGTATATGTACGTTCATTATTTTCCAATAGTTTATGATGTTAGATTTAAAAAGGAAGAAATTGCAACTTGGAAGGTTGTGGGACAAAAGTATTGGGACATCACGGCGAGGTGAACGCGTACCCTTGTGTGAAAACATCCAGAAGAAATATATTTATTGCCACAAAAAAAGCAAAAAAAAGGTGGAGGATATTTGCAGTTTCCGCGTTATTGAGGGGATTTCCACGCAAAACTATGAGTTCAGTTCTCAAATTCTCAGTTCTCTGTAATTCTTTGGAAGATTAATAACTTGCAGCAAAAAAGTATGCAAAAATGCCAATCTTGCTTTGGGTTTTAACACAATTCCTTATAATAGAAAAACGTTCTCTTCAGTCTTACTGTGTTCTCCTATATGCAAGCAACTGACAAGTGTTCTTAATGAGTCTCCAAGTGCAATGAAGCTATGAGAACATGGTTTAACAAATCTGCCACATACAGCTCAACTGCTACAAGGACGCAACGCATAACAAAAAGCCATTATGGTCGGAGTCACTTCCTTTCCAGATGTTTCTTTCTCACACCATCTTTGTCATTTATCAGATTTTAATCAGACAGCTGCCGTTCCCTAGCAACCCAACCAATCTCAGATGAAGTGCATGGGAAGCCTACACGTGCAAACCAGTCAAAATATGCACAGAGAACCCTTAGAGAACGAGGGAGTAAACTCTACAAAAATGTGGTCAGAAAACTGCAGCATTTACTGTAAACCTAAAGTATAATACGTGAAAATTAAAGAAAATCTGAAGTACCAGAAATCTGAAGTATTTGCAGATACTGATGCCATTGATACAGATACAAGACACTACTGATATTTATATCTATTTCCGACAGTAACCTATATAATAAAAGCTGTAAATTAAACAAACAGAAATACTGACTTGGTTAGAATTAAGGATAAAATGTTGACTTTAGAAGAAACAGCTTGAGGCGAAACAACGTTAAAACATTAAAACCAAGTGAAGTGAACAGATAATCTCATTACATTGACACCTGTCAGCAGGTGGTATATATAAGGCAGCAATCAACCAGTTAGTTCTCGAAGTTAATGTGTTAAAAGGTCTTTTTTTATTTAATATAAAGCGGTTTGTGATGGTGGAAGCTAAAGGATCTGAGTGACCTTGACAAGGACCTGTCAAGGTGATGGTCAGAGAATCTCCAAAACAGTTGGTCTTGTGGGCAGTTCCTGGTATCCAGTGGTTAGTACCTACCAAGGGACAACCGTTGACAGGGTCATGGGCACCCCTAACACACTTGGGGAGTAATGGTTAACCTGTTAGCTCTGATTCTACAGTGGCACTACTGCACTACTGTCCCTCAAATTGCTGAAAATAGCTGGTTGTCATAGAAGGATGTCAGAAGACAGTCAGTGCATAGGCATGTTAGAATCAAAACTGGAAGGCAGACTAATCAAATTTTCTCTTCTCTTATGCCTTAACAGGTAAAGCTGTGTAAGTGTTCAAAGAGGGGACCTACACAATATCAGCAAGGTGGTTTTAAAGGTTCCATGACCTGAAAATGTGACAGATTTTTTTTAACATTAATACAAATTCTCCTAGCCTGTCTATGGTCCTGCAGTGGCTAGAAATTGTGATGTGTGTAAAGAAAGCTTTGGTTAACCTGCTCCGCCGTTGAGAGAACGACAGCCCAGAGGTCCAATCTGGAATTTGAACCCGTATGTCATCATATGGGGAAAGGTTACCGCAACTTTCTCATGCTTTGCCCATCCAGAGAATTTCGCCCCCCTCCCCTATAAATTAGCTCCACCGTCTGTCAATGCTATGTGTGAGAGACCACTTTTGCCTGTAGAGACATCATGGCTTGAAAACAAGTGAAGCATGGCAGTTGCTTGGTGCTTAGATGTTCAAATGAGCACACATTTATTTTTTAGTTCCTTCTTGCGAGCCTCTGAAGAATCAGTGGGTTAATTTTATTTTCTTTGGAAATGCGCCGACGCAATACAGAGCTGGTCTTGTTGAATGGCTGAAAATTAAGTCCAGATCAGTTCCAACGCTCCTTGGCTCAGCTACAAACCTCGGACAAGTATGTAAATTTAATACTATATACTTTTGTTGATTTGCTGTATATGGTTACCAAGATTTTTACCCTTAGAATATGGCTGAAACATAAGCTCTGCAGCTAACAGCCCAGTTAGCAGGATAGCATCTGGTATGTGTGTAAGTGGTGTGCGAATACACACATTAACTTGAGTGTTGTACTTTTCTGTTATTTGCTGCTGTTAGTGTTATGGCACACACAATATCTGCCTGTCCACTCATTGAAATGACTGAGTGAGCACCGCTGCAAACCAGGGTGATCAGATGAGAATGGGTAAAATTTTAGGAGTCTTACAGCAACAGGGCTATAGGCACTGATCTCAGCTGCTTGGCCATCAAGGAAATGTCCCAAATCTCACTACAGACTAATACGACTGTCTTTTACCAGCTACTTGACTGCAGTAGCCATTGCTATACACTGTAAACATTAGTGCAGTTCATCATGGCCAGAAGATGGCCCCTCCTGCACCCTACACCTTGCCCCGCCTCTCTCCTCCTCATTACCATTTAAAGCTAAAGATGCAAAAACGGCGCATCCTCGAGTAATCTCATTGTGGGACTGGCTCTAAGTGATCCAAATTCAGTTACAAAGTACCAGTGGGAGAGTGATAGAGAATAAAAATGTGGGACTGGCTCTAAGTGGCTGTAATTCTGCACCAAGGCTGAATTTCAGAAAGAGACTTCAGATACAGTATTAGGGGACCAGTAAGTCATATATAAAAGCATACAAAATCAGAATGTCATGGGACACTTTTAGTGTCACGGATTGGTGCATGTCAACTCGACACCAAAACAAAAAGAGTACAAGAAAACCTCATATGGAATCTATACAGTCTAAAATGTGTTTTGGTATAGTTTATATTGGTATATATTTTTAAGATGGCCATTTAAAGCCTCAAATTTGCTTAAACAGTACTATAGCTAGTAACATAACATTAACCTGCTAATATGTGCTCTATTTTTAAGTAAAACATTCCATTAAGATTACATTCCATTACAGGGCTTTTCTCTATATATGTGTTTCTATATATATAGATAACCAGTCTTTTCTTGAGTAGCAACAACACTAGCACAACATTCTAGATATTTAAGGTTTTTGTGGATGTGGTACAGTGTGACTGAGGCTAAGACCACAGTACTGGAACATCTAGTATAATACCACATGGGTGGGGCTGCAGGGTTTAGAATGAGCCTCAAGAACCTGGGGAGCTTTGTGGCTTGGCTACAGTTTCATCCTGACTCATAGAAGTTTCGCATGCACCGTCTCACTCTTGCGCCTCTCCCTCCCCCTCCCTCTGCCCGTCTCTTCCTCCTTCTCCCTGTCTCTCCCTCTCTCCCTCCCTGCCTGCCTCTCTCTCTCTCTCCCTGCCTCCCTCCCCCCCTTCACACAGTTACATGCAAAATTACTCAATCTTTATTAAGAAGTACTCGGACACCCTGACTGAAATGCTGTTCTGTTCAGGGCACAGAATTGTATTTTTAGCCTCTTCAGAAATTATTAAGGAAAGTCTACTATATTTGTTTTGCTTAGGCTAATTGTTTTTGTTTTTTTGTTTTTAAAGCAACAGGTAACATAACAAATGTCACTGTTTGTTTGCTCTTTAGCCAAAGCTTTGTCGGTTAAGTACACTGACAAAAATCGCAAAGGCTGGGCACTAAGCTAATTATATGCAATGCAGTGTGCATGTACTTGCCTGGCTAACAATATTTACGTCATACTATCTGCTCAGGTCTACGACCCTCATTTGATTCATACTGATTTTATTTGGGTGTTTGCCCCAGAAAAAGAACCCAACACCTGAACTATAACCAAGCACTTGAACTTCGATGTCTCAAAACAAGGTAATATGTGTCCGATGCTTTTTTTTTTTCCACACAAGCCTAAGGCCACTGTAACACACAAGTATACATAACTGAGGCACACTACATGCTGTGCTTAGTCAAGTAGCTCCCCTGTATCACTGGATAAACCTTTCTTCAGGGTCCCTCTACACGGTATACAATTTTGAGTCTCCATGCATTGCACGCTGGGATAGTGCATAAATATGGACCTGTCTTGGGTCCTGAGGACTGGTTGGAGAATCGCAGCCCTAAACAGCTGAAACCCAAAGGAGATTTTTGTACCTCAGACAAGGACAGAAAAAATACTGAGCCTGTTTTTACCAAAAACAGAAATGTATACCCACTGTTTTGCAATAGATAGCTAAACCACATCATGGTGACCTTGTACTAATCTCAATACAGCTCAAGGTTTCAAAGTAGTCACAACAGACCAGCAAATGTTCTGCACCAGAGTGCAACAGGCACTCCCCATTGAGATCTCACCTACAGACACCTGTTGATAATAGCCACAAGCTCAGTGGCTTTTTTTGTCTGTAAAGAAAGCTTACAGTCGAGTCATGTAGTGTCATCATCACAGAGGTCTGTCTTAACACATTTGCTAATGCAGTAGTGTGTTATAACGAAGAAATCAGCAACAAACTTCTAATGGGCTAATGGTCATGACAGTCTATGGATGGTCAGTTTTCTATAGCATGGAAAGAGCTTCCAGAGCTCTGTTAAAGCAATTAAACAAATACCAAAACATTTATCATACCAACTTGATGATAAATAATATCGATTCTGTGAAAACGCCACAGTTGGTAGAGCAGTAGAAGATAAGAGAATAATCTTATTTTTTATAACTACAATATATGAAAGTGTAGCAAATTCACTTATCCTAAAAGTGACCACAAAAAAGAAGATTCAAGAGACCTTTTCTTTGGATCAACACACATCCGAAGACAGAGTTTTGGAAAGGATCCATTTATTTCCACGACCTACATCTTTATAGTAGACAGTTCAGAGCAACCATAGTGAAATTCTCAAAACTGAAGGGACTTGAATTTTCCACAAACCTCACAATGTCCAGGATATTCATAAACACTGCTACAAAGAAATTATAGGGTGCCGACCCCACCTTCCTTTCTGAGAGTAAGTCCTGTTGAGCCTCAGCAAAAAGAAGGAACGATAGGGCAGATCTCCCCTTCCACATACTCTCAGATAAAGTAGGCGTAGGTAAATACTGTCTAGAGTTATTGCTATAAACGATGATGCTGTGATCCAAATTCAGTTACAAAGTACCAGTGGGAGAGCGATAGAGAATAAAAAGAGAACAGATCTTATTTCTCAAAGAACAGCCATATGTGCAGAAAAAAAGTCAATTTTGATTGATATCTAGTTCCCGGCACTTACTAAAGTTTTTAGCAGCACATCAATAACAGTAGGTTACCAATAAAAATATTTTTACATGATTTTTCACACAACACTCAACTCAAATAGAATTAATATCACTATGAACAATTCAAGCCCTCTGGTAAAAGCCTGAATGTATGTGTATATGTAATTCATTTGATTGGTAGTAATGTTCTGTTTTTTTAGCCTGTTTCATGCCATCACATGATAGGTGCTCCTTCCCCACTTGTGGGCACCTGGAGCTTGTCTGGCGAGGAGCACTAACAGTATAAAGATTGTGTGAGCCCAGCATCAGCGAAAGTACCAAACACATTAAGACAGAGTGCAAACAAGGGAACAAAAGGACTCTTCAAAAAGTACTACATTTGCCAATTGCCAGTTTGCTTTTTGATTTCACTCTATGTGTGAAAATCTCCACATGCTGGTGTTTGAAAAAAAAAATAGCATATGATCGATTTGGCCACTTTAGTCTTGATAGCTGCATATCAGAAAAAAGGGCAATTACAACGTTAACCATAGTTAACATGAATTTAAATACGTAATTTCATGATAGTATCAGGCCTACTGATTAATCTAAACAATTTAAATGATCACCTTATCACCAATGATGTGCATTAGCAATGTACAAAAGTCACAAAAAAACGCCAAAACAAAACAAGGAACAACTTTGCCACAAAAACAAAGAATAAAACAATGTTACAGAGTAACACTGTGGAAAAGATAAATGCCAAGAACAAGTGAGAAACAGCAGCGTTAGTACAAGGACGTTTGGAAAAAGTTCTCCAGATGCTAACAATACACACAGCAAACCACAGACATGGACCGACACAAGCACTAACCGAGAACTCAATTAAAATGGCAGAGAAGAGGGAGGCGTGAAAGAGAGAGAGAGAGAGAGAGAGAGAGAGAGAGAGAGAGAGAGAGAGAGAGAGAAAAGGAAGGTGGAGAGCTGAAGCGAGTGAGTGAAGTGAGAGAGAGCGTGAGTGTCAGAGCGAGACAGCATGGCAGTCTGGGTTGTCAGAGACGGAGCGGAGGTGGGGAGAGAGGAGCTGTGGAGCGGAGCTGAGAGGAGCTGTGTGGAGCTGAGCGGAGAGACATTTTCCTGGAGCCTCATTGCCGCTCACGCTACACTAATGCAGGCCAGACCGGCGCAGGGCCACCGCCAGCTCCTCTCTAATCACTCACCAGCCCAGTTACAGCACAGCTGGAGCAACTATGCAGCCAGCTCTCACTGGGCAGACTCACGGGATTACACATGGTTTATGTACATCATACCTGTTCAAAAGAAGCACATCGCTTATTTTATTTGTTTTCAATAAAAACAATTAATGAATCTTTTAATCAATTTTAAATAAAAAAACACAAGTAAAAATTGATTTAGAATTGAAACTGTCATGTCAAAGTAACATACTTATATGCCACTGGCTACAACATTTTAATTAGTTAGTAGTTAACTTAGATAGTAAGCATTCACTGAAAATTGATGTGCTGATAAAGCACTAAGAAAAACCAACATGCCATCAGCAATACTGACGTTTTGCAACTTTTCTTCTCAGTAACTGGCAATTAACTGTTAATGAGATAGATGTATAACACATTTGCGGAGTAATTAGCAATTGGCTTGTAAAAAGGTTATGCTCAATGATTATGAGCATAGAGCCTGCAAAAGCCTGAAAACATGCTACACGTGACAAGCCAATACAACAATTTAATTATAGGTTTGTCACCATTGATCATATTGGTAATCTATCAATTACTGATATCAATTAATTGAGTGACTTTAGTTTTGTTCAACACTTTAGACCAAGAGAATTCTCAGAGTCTTATTGATTGTAATGGAAAAAACTACTAAATACAAAAAGGAAAAAGGGATCCTGCTAAATACACCTTTATAACGACCTACAACTACCTCATCTATCACTAAAATAGTGAAGCAATCACTAAGCAGATTTATTGAGTATAGAGAATATAGAACTACAAAAACATGGCATATACAATACAACAATAAGTATTATTTACATTAAAATGAAAAGCAATAATGTATAATGTAAAACAACCCTGATGGCATGTTATATAATGACATCAGTCTACAATAATCCTGTATTTGTCTTATTGGACGACGTCGCTAGATAGAACAGACAGCAATGCTTTACTGTAAGTTATGGGTGTCTTATCAATCCAAAAAAGATTAAAAGTTATTAAAGATGACTTAATGATCAATTCTTTGTCTGCCAGATGACTGTTAAAAGTTGGCTTGTGTAAATACTTCTGTTGGGGGGAAAAAAGAAGGAAAGTTAAAGTACATATATGTCTCAGTACAAGGAGGATTTTTTATTTTTATATCAGTTAACGAGAGAGAGAGAGAGAGAGAGAGCGAGAGAGAGAGAGAGAGAGACTGTCACAATATTTGAGTGTAGTACAAGACAATTAAAGCATGTTGGCATGAGGCAAAAACTGTTCAACAAACACACCAAACCGACACAACAGCCTCCAAAATGACGAGTGCAGATGGGAAGGACAAGGATTTTTCAAGTGTACCTGGGAAAGGAGAGGAATATGCGGTTTTACTGCAACATCTGGCTCTGTTCAATACACCGCTGCTCTTGCAAAGAGCTGCTCAGGATAATTACAGCAAGCAGCGTTTTGCAGAGCTCTGTTTAGTGTAAGTTAAATGTAGCCAGTCCATGTGTGTACCTGTTAGGTGGGGGGAATGGTGGGGTTGGTGGGGGGAAACGTTAGTGTGGGTGGGGGGGTATACCACATGTGCTCCCAACACAGTTTTTTGTGTTGGTCTGTATGTGTGTGTGTGTGTGTGTGTGTGTGTGTGTGTG
>JBBJLR010000040.1:11817111-11827841 GCA_037577145.1 Brachypetersius gabonensis | reverse complement strand
ATACCACATGTGCTCCCAACACAGTTTTTTGTGTTGGTCTGT
Organism: Brachypetersius gabonensis; assembly: GCA_037577145.1. Taxonomy (NCBI): domain Eukaryota; kingdom Metazoa; phylum Chordata; class Actinopteri; order Characiformes; family Alestidae; genus Brachypetersius; species Brachypetersius gabonensis. Next base: position 11,827,799 of record JBBJLR010000040.1, on the reverse strand, counting down.
ATGTGTGTGTGTGTGTGTGTGTGTGTGTGTGTGTGCGTGTGTGTATGCACATGCTGAGTTACAGCATGTGTGCTTTGTGTGGGGGGAGGGGGATGGTAGGGGAGGTGTGGCAGCAGTAGTGGCAGCTGCAGCCAGCAAAGGGTTAAACAAGGACCACAGTATTTTCATGCATCTTCTGCTTCTGACAGATGAAAAATGTCAACTGTCCTGTTTTTATTTTCGAGTTTTTGCACTATTCATCTGGTTCATTAGTGCCTGGGTGCTCCTGGCCCTGACAGCTGCTCGCCCCGTGCTCCTGGCCCCTGAATTTTTCAGGCTAATTTGATTCGGGGCGCCGGGCGATGGCTGAGATGATTGACTTGCTCCCTGACCCCCGGAGCCCAGCAGCTCTCCTCATTGCTATTCTACAGCAGAACACACCCCACTCCACGCTGGCCTGCTGTCTGTCTGCAGGGCTACTGCTGCTGCTGCTGTTGGAGCATGGTGGCGCAACAGAACACACACACGCGCACACACACACACATACACATACACATACACATACACAAACAATGGTCTGCCCACACACATACAAGCATAAACACACAAGCCTATGCACACACAAAGCACCCCCTTCTTAGAAGCACCACACCCACATAGAAACATCTGAGAATACACACACATGTACACAACACTATGCTTTCTCAAAAGCTTTGGCATGTTTGTTCATGGACACCCACACAGAAACATGCTCCCTCTCATCAAAAGCAATACACCTACACAGAAACAAGTGTAGGCACATGTACATTCAGATACACTCCCCCACACAAACAAATAAAAAAAAAATTAAAAAAAAAACACTGGGTGCATCTAAAAACATAGTGACATAGTACAGGGATACAAACACTGTGTCTGCTTGCCCACAATTCAGGCCTCAGTTAGGATTAAAGACAAGCATACCCTCAAATTAATATTTATCTTTCTCGCTTATGCATCATATTCTCTGCATGTCAATTAAAAGCAGAGCGAGGTTCCACTCTCAGGAGCTACAGCGTAGGTCGCAGCCCTAGCGATAATACAAACGTAAAAAAAAAAAACAACAACATTATTTCATCTCACCAGTTTTTTCCTAGAGCCACACTTTAATGATATATTAATAAAAGGGAGCAAGGCGCCGGGAACAAATTCAAAACTGCATCTGCAAAAGAAGTCAAGGGAGGAAAAAGCCGTGACTTTTTGCAGGGATGGAGGCCGAATGTGCCGTCTGCTTTAAACCAGCCCACTTTTCGTCCTCTTCCGAAACAAAACAGAAAACAGCTTCTCCTCCTTTGTAACGGCAAGGAGACAAATTACGTGGAAAAATGGTTTACTGGCACTTTCTGTCTGTATATTTGTCGGGGAAGACATGAATGCACGTCTATGGTTTTATGCTTCATTAGTAGAACAAGAGAAAGGCAGCTTATCAGAATGCAAACAGTTCTGCCAAGCCAGAGCAATACTTACCCACTACGATCCCACAGCATCCGCAACTTGTAGATTCCTCAGCTGTGCATCAAATTAATTCACTAAACTAACAAACAAAAATCTGAATACATGGGTACCAGGAAATATATAGCAGAGTATAATGTCAGATGTCAAAGTGTTTCGTATGCACTGTTACGCATACGAAACAGTGACAACCGCAACCTGCATGCACTAGATTGGATTAGAGTCAACATGTCTGCCATGTGGAAAGACACGCGGAAAGCCATTTGTAAAACGTGCAATGCCGGAATTTCTAGAGGGTGTGCATTCACAAGTACTTTCTCAATTAATTTATCATATAAAATCAAAACATCCCGGTCGAGCACAGAAGAGGCAAGACTCTTCGAGCACACGTTTCTGAAAAGGCAAGAAAGTTTTCCAGTGATTCCAGTTAATATTTGGGCTGTGCCAGCTTTTGTTTTAATTCACTATTTTGTTATAGGCCTACAGAGAATGTTGTTTATCTTTAAGCAGTTTTAAAGCACTTCGTTCAGAATGTTAAAATGCACTTGAATTCACTTGTTTTATGAGAGACGAAATTTAATTGTATAATATTTCTGCTATTTTGCTTTTAGGCTATTCATGAGTGGGGCCAAGTAAAACATTGTATTTAAAATTTTATTTTATATTGTGCATTGTTTGAAAGTTAAATAAATATTTTCATAGTTTTGTAACAGTTTTATTCTTTGAATCATGAATATTAACTTATATTATTAGTTTAATAATATAATCAATTAATTAAATAATTAAATTCATCTCGGACAAATTCTGTTTCTTTTTAAATCCTCCTCTTTTTATAGCTTTTCTCTCTGAGAAGCGTCATCAGAGAGCCTGTCCTGAGTTTTTGCCACTGACTGCTGATCTAGTTTGGAGGAACAACCTGTTTCAGGTAGGCTAAAAGGAGTAGCAGGTGCCTTCTGGTTCGAGGTAATTGTGATATCAGATTTTTAACTAGACAGAGTCCACTCACTGATCTGTATCTTTCCGCAGCAGTCACAATGTCTCTTGTGAAGTTCTTCTGTTCTTGTGATATATAGCGTTACCGTTTAAACAAATTGATCATTTGAATGAACACGGCACAAGTGAAGACAAATCAATATACCATATAGCTCAAAAGCTAACTATTTAATCTCATCCTATTCTTTGTAATACTTTAGGACAGCTAGACTGTTAGTGTTTTATTATTTCATATATTTTATAGAAAAAAATATGCACACTAGTTCTAATCTCAGAAACAAAATGTAAATAATCTGACATGGCAGAATACTCACTTTAGGCAGCGTCTGGCCATTACTTTACAGCTATGCTTGACTTTTAATTATAAAGGTCTGATGAGTAAGCCTAGGACGTTGTTCTGTGTTGAAAGGAGATGTAACAGTCTTGATTTATGTTAATATAAATTCCTAACAGGCCCAAAGACAGCTATTAGTTATGGGTTTAAGAGCACTTCAAAAGGCCAGACCAGACCATGGGAGCACAGATACAGCAATATGAACGCAGCCTGTACTTAATAGAGACTGGAGACAGTAAGTGGAAGACACTGACAGGACCATCTGGTTAGCCTAAGACGACCCTTTTATTTCAGGCGTCGTAAAACCCAACACCAAAAGCAATAGCATGAAGTCCTGTGGAGATGAGGGAGGAAAGATTCTGTGACATACTATAATTTCAGATCTATAAGGATCTGGGACAAACACAGAAACAAGGGAGCTTTTGTAGGAGAAAATAAACAAAACAAGCAAACAATCACATAACACAATAAAAAAAGAAGGAGGTTGAACTACATGGTATCACACTACTGAACTACTTACCTATTTGGGCCCAAATACTTTTTTTGAAGCCACTATAGTGTGGATCGCATTCAATATAATGTGGCACAACATACAAACATTTAGAGACATTTATAAAGTTTTTAAAATATGTATTGCATGAAAGGTGACATGGCTAGGATAGACTGAACGTAACCTGACATTCATCTAAAAGTGTCTCGACTTCAGCTGTTTTGTTTTAACGTTGCTTGAGAGCTAAGACGCTAAAGATACAAGAAAAAAACGCTCTTTGTTCTTGGCATACTTGACAACATTCTGGCAAAACAGTAGGTAACGATATGTTGAGACACATACAATAATTTATTCAGGGACATTAGTGGAGACAAGCACGGGGAGGATCTTTAGATACCAACAAGAAAATGAGGAAGACAGACAGATTCTATTTAAATCGTAACCTACAGCTGAAAAAATTATTATAAGCAATACAGTCAGCACCATGCTGATGAAAAGATCAGTCCTTTACTATAAAGGACTGGTGAATAATCATCACTATTAACTGAAAAACTATTCAAATCAAGATTTTGGAAAGGTTCATAAAATATGCATGTTAACTTTAATATTGCTAATCGTGTTTGTTCATTCAGTACCTCAATACAGCAATCGTCCCAAGGCTTTTTTAACAACACAAACACACACTTCCTCCTCAGCGCAGACTGAGGTGTCAATAATGGAAATGACGTGCAGTGCGTGGCTGAAGCTCCAGCGGTATCGACTGAGAGCACGCGCCCCACCTGCGGTGAAGGTCAGCTGGGAGCCAGCACCAACGTCGGCCGGGCCCCCACCCAGCCCTCATCACAGGTCCATGCAGTCAGCTGACCAAATGAGCTCCAACAGGGACACTGCATCAAACAGAATAACAGATGCAGATGCAGGAATACAATGCACAGGTATTGATGATTTTTAACCAAGGCCCTATGACCTCAATCACCAACCCAATCCCCACCCCTACAATCTCTCAACCCCGAAACCCCAAGGCAGATTGGCTGAAAGATTCATGCCTTCGAAAGGCAGAATTATGTGCATTCGTGTAGGCCCATCACACAAAGGAGATCAATGGAGATCAATGAGAGATGGCACAAGCCTCCAAATTACCGCTGCAGCTACTTACTGCCGCAGCAGTGCAAGGCAGTCATCGGCACTCTGTAGAGTATCCGAGCCAACAGTCAAAAAACTAAAGGGCGCACGTATAAGTGCACCCACAACACAGAAACTGAGTGTGTGTCTACCAGTTGTTGTCCTTGAACAGGATCACAACCATGGAGTTTGAAGAATCCAAGTTTGCCACAATAACAGACACTCACACACATGCACGCGCATACACACACTTTTACTGCCAGCGGGTTCACCCATCATCAGACCTGTCATTCGAGCAGATGTCAACTCATCACCTCCCAACATTCCCCTCAGATCATGTGACCTGCTGGAGGCGTGACAGGATGAGAGACCCCCTCTGTTCCGCAGGGCGATAGGAGCGATCTGTTCTGTTCAGGGCCCAGCGCTCTGGCCCGTTCTTCAACAGAAGCTTAAAAGATCACAACCGTTCCCCGTTTGCCTCGGTGCTGCACTCAGCTGACCCGTGGCCGCTGCCAAGCGGGGCACACTGTCGGGTCTAGTGCATTGTGGGAGACTAATTAGCACCAAGAAGCTCAGTCTCCAAGCAGCGGTGAACTCAGATGGATGTTTTTCAGCCCCAGGCACTTTGGGAGGTGCAGCTACTGGTGAGCTACCCAACAAGAATAAAAAAAGATGAGTGGAAAAAAAAATCACTCAGGGGGATTCAGGGAAGAATGGGTGCTGGACTAACAATGTGTATTTCTACTCTGCAAATGTGTCTGTGCATGTGTGATAGTCGTGCAAATCTTCACACGCATGCACGCGGTGTGTTCCTTTCCATACCAGGATTCCTGTATTTGCTAAGTCAATGGAAATCCAGGCCAAAGCCTGAACAAAAACCCATCTATTCCTTAGACATAGCTATGCTTCAAAAGCCTCAATGCTGTACAACACAACCTATCTTAGTTTTTAAGGTTTGAATCACAGACTGATAGATCCAACAGAAGTAGACAAACACTGATTATAGTAGGTGGTAGTGAGCTTTGCTACAGTACAAGCATGCCAAACATCTCAATGTCAAAACATTTATCCCGGGATAAAAACACTGCTGACCTTTGTACACATCAACATCAGGCTGGGGTGAGGGCTATGCAAAAACTCCAACCCTGGAGCCAAAGGCTTTACTTCATAGTGCATCTAGTAATGTGGTGTACGTTTTTGAGGCAGTATCATTTCAGAGAAGCAAGCTATAAGTCTTATCTAAAACACATGTAAATGTCATTCAGATTTCCCTGCCAACTTTGAAACACACTCCAGGTTTCCTACACAGGGACGTTTACCTCATAAAGTACAAAACCACACTGTAATTTTCGCGACAGACGGCATGGTCCAAGTCAGAGAATCATGGGAAGGAGAGCACTGCCTCTCACAGAAGCATCAGTGGGGGTTTGGGAAGGGTTCAGGAGAGAGGTGGTGGTGGTGGAATGGTTTTCTATACGTTACCTCGTAAAGCAGACAGCCTAGCGACCAGATGTCAGATTTGAAGTTATATCCGTTTTCGTGTATCCTCTCGGGAGACATGTAATAAGGGGTGCCCACTGGATCAGAAAAAGGGAAAAGAGAGAGAAAAAACCAGTTAAGTTAAAGGCATGTCTGGTTTGCTAAGTGAGGCGTTGTGGAGGTGAGAGGTTCACCCATGGATGCTTCATTGACGGGGTTTCAGATTGAGTAGGAGAAGGAGCCTCGGGTGACTAGAGAGCAGAAAGGCTGCTCAGAGCTAAGAGAGATCCAGAGTCAACGATGCATGCGTACAGTGAGGAGTGACAGAAACAAACTTGGGGCAGAGTATCTGGGTGAGACGAAGGGTGAGGAAAGGGTGTGTTCATTAAACCTGGCTAACTGATAGTGACTCAAGATCGCCAAGTGAAAAATTATTCAGAGCATGAAGTTAGTTCCAAGTGACTGATAGCAAGTTTTGCTGCAGAATGAAAAAGTGAGATGAAAGAAAGTTTTTAATTCTGGATGACATGCTTCATCTTTTTAGACATCTTGCTAGGCAACCGTTTTTACAGCAATGTCTAAACAGAACCACTGGGTTTGGACAAATTTCAAATTTTGCTTGATTTAGCACCTGAGCTCTGAGGTTAACACTGCTAACAACCAGTAGAAGTCAATAGTTACCAAACTCGTTTCTGTAAAAACAACGTTTTTCACCCCACATTCAGCTTTTCATTAAGCTGCCGTTAGAGGGAGCCACTTCAAACAACACCAAGGTTGGAATCTACAAAGCTGCTGTAAGGCTGATCATGGATTACTTTGTTCCTTATTTATGACTGTCACTATAAAAAAAAAAAACTAATTTGAGATAAGCACTCCTACTTATGACACCCTGTAAAAGCTTGTTGTCTAAACTGGTCTGTTGTCTCATATTTTGTCCTAAACTGCCAATTGCACAAGAAAATATGAATCATATTAACTGAGAACTGAACTATTTAGACGTCTTTTTCAGGCCATATTCAAATCAGCTTACCTATTCAATTAAATCAAAAAGTCTCAGCGGATATGTCAAAAAAACTTTCCCTCAGCGGGCCTGCCCTAAGATGTAGATCTGCTTTGCCTTCACAAGAATTAGGGCCATTGTTCCCTTCCCTTACCCAAGCCACAGAACACCCTATTCAAGATTCAAGATTCTTTATTCGTCACATGCATAGTCATACAAGTACATAGTCATACTATTGGTTTACGTTTGCATATTATACTGAAGCAAACCCTTCACAAAGTCTACACAGATCAGCCATAGCACAAAAAACACTTGCTGTGTCCCCTTCATGCTGATTCTACAAGATGACAGTAGTGTGAACTAAAAGGAAAGGGTCCCTTATAGTCATGTGTGAATACAGCATAGCACACAATGTGAATAATGTGAAAGTCTTTTTCTGCATTTAACCCATTCACCAATTGAAACAGCGGGCTGCCAACAATGAGGGGCGCCCGGACAGAAGTGTTTGGGGATGGTACCTTGCTCAAAGGTACCTCAGTGGTGTCACTAGCAGGAATTCGAACCCACAACCTTCTGATCGCAGAGGTAACTCCCTAGCCACTATGCCACCAGCTGCCCCACAAACACAACTTGGCCTGGGCAACAGGACAATTTATCATGATACATTCTGTTATGCCTTTCTGAGCCTATTGTAGATAGAGATATTGTCATGTTTACTTACAAAACATTCTGGAACCTTACTGGTCTTATTTAATTTGATTTAGTGCAATGTTCTTTGATACTTGTTTTCCATTAAATCAAACAAAAATAGCAAAATACCTTAACTTGTTACTGTATTGACTTTCATTCTAAATTCGAAACCCTTATATAAAAGAAATGTCCTGTAATGATGTTTGGTACTGTTCACAAACGCTCCAATGCCAAATCAGTATGCATAGTTTTATGTGTCTAACTGTCCCCATAATTTTGTACGGGATACGTAAAAGCTAAAATTCTACATTTAAACCAATTTTGCTTGATGTTATAGCTCTTAAGCCTGTGACACCACTTAACTGCTTGAACATTTTAATGAAGTCAGACAGCTTTTTAATAAGTCAATTCAATTTTACTTTACCAAATAAGTTGAGTGAATACCTTTCCAAAATTAACCAATTGTATTCCTTTCATGTTAAAACTATGATTCCAGAATGAGTTGTTTTAAGGTAATTAAATCAGATTTATGTAGCTAGTTGGTGTATGTAATACTGTGACAAGTCATGCTACCGAACGCTCTACTGCATTTCAAAGCTGTCTGAAAAACACTTAAATAAGACAATCAATATGACTTAGAATTTTCTAATAATGAACAGTAATAGAACATGTTAAGCTTTCATGATCTCATAATGGTACTATTAGCTCATCATTCAACCCCCTAAATGAACAGCTACTCTTATTAGGTTATGTCATAAAATCAAATTATTCATTTGATTCAATGAGTTTACACTTCCCATTATCAACAAAACTGAGCTCTAGTACATTTTTCCTAAATGCCGCATTGGTTCTTTATCTGTTCTGAATATTTTCACAATTTGTAGTAATCAGATTTTTCTGTAGTTTGGAAGTATAAAAGTTATATTTGTGCCATATCGACCACCCTTTCCTGTCATGAATGAAAGCGCTTTCTGCAATCTGCAAAAAGTGTCTAGAAATCTCTCATGAAAATAAAGCCCAATGGCAACATAAATAAGATTTAGCTACTTTGCAGAAACCAGCTAGTAACCCAACTGTAAATCAGTCTATATTGGCAAAAGTGGGCATGAGGTGGGGAATCCATACAGCAATGTATTGCCTACCACATCATTTCATGCACACGGATACGATCATTGTCATTAGAAACATATCAGGATAGCATTGTGCAGCACTCTGTGATTCTTAGCCTTAATGAACTTATTATCAAGCCTGAAAACTGATATCAGATTGTGGTGTTGTGGCCTTTTGGAAAGCTTTAAACAGGGAATACAGCATGCTGTAATACCCGGAGATGTTGTGCGTGGCACAATAGCATAAAATCCAAGCAGTGGTGGATTTCTTGGTCCACGGTGCTGCACAGGAAAGCAGCTAATTGGCAGTGACTAATAGCCATCAGGCAGAAGAGCTGGACCCAGGTGGCCAGTCAAAACTCCCCACACTGCTCTCTCTGGAGCCAGTCACAAGTTCCTCATTGCATCATCACAGCAATGAACAGGCCAACAAGCACCAAGGATTGATGATGGAGGGAGAGCAAGTCACGAAGGGGGAAAACGAGAGAGGAAAACGTTCTGACAAATGCTTGCAGTTTACAGAAGTTTAGCCCTGGCACAAAGACCTCAGATCTGACAGAGCACAAGAAGGTCTCAAGTGGAGAGAACAAAAGCCAGACAAACACTTCAACACCAAACAGCATCAGGACACGAAAGCAGGCAGTTGAGCTGTGGATATCACTGACAAGAGAACCTCCTTCAGCTCATGGCTGTGCCCAATCACACGATCTGCACAGGCCAAACTTGTCGTCCACAACTAATGCCTTTTTCAACATGAAAAGCAAAAGAGCAATCAGAGAAATTAATATTTAAACATGCTTATTTAATCACCATTGGTAATAAGCAGTCTTACATTGTTCAGTAAAGCACATAGCGCCATATCCTTGAGGTTCTTGCATAATAGCAGCTGACCTACAATTCCAAAAAACCCCAATTAATCTCTTTATTGACTGAATAAATAGTGATCTTTTAACTGGTGCACTCGCTCTTCTGCAAACGCCTGGGTCTCCCAGTGCTGTTTGAACAGCGTCCCTCAACAACCACTGTTGCATGATTAAAAATCATCTTCTCTTATGCTAATAGTTTCATAAAAGCCAGATGCTACAGCGAGAGCATTGCAGCAGCATGCCAAATTAAGAGCACATCGCTTATTCATGCAAATAAATATAAAGTCATGTTGGGATTGATTTCCATTATTATGAATCGTTACAACATTAGAATGCTTGCTTTGTGAAGTGAGCAAAGTATTTTTCTGAGTGGGCGGATGCTCAAAACACAATTAGCACTGGTCTTCTAAACGACAGAAATAAGGAAATTTATTGTGCTCATTAATAAAAAAAATAAAGCAAATACAGGCCCTAATGTATCGTGGCACCTTTACTCACAAGAAGAAACTCAGAACGGCAGTCAAAGGTGCTCAGACACTGCAGTGCTGAACTACAACTAATGTGACCCCCAATTTCACTGGTAGTTGCAAAATGTCTAGGCTTTATTCCCCTCAGTGTTTTTTCTGCTCTCTTCCTATTATCCCCTAACCCTAAATTTTTCCCTTGCACCGCAGGGTCCCCAAGCCCCTGCTAACTCCCCACCTTAATTTAAAGGGAAAGAAACCTCTAGCAGGAAATGCAAAGAAAAGGAGTGCTTTTTTCCACCCTTATCTTTCACTGCCTCTCTTTGGCTTTGTTTGTATCTGTGGGCTGCAGAGCCACTCTGAGACAGAGTTAAAAGGCTACGGCTTGGCTTCTGAGGGGAAGAATTGACAGGCACGGAGCGCCGCTTCCTGGACCTCCATCCAGTGCGCATCGCAGTGTTCTACCACGGTGGTTTGTCTCATTACAGCCCAAACTGTCAAGCCACAATCCCTCCTCCAGCACCCTCCCCACCCGTAACCACCACCCCCATGCAGCGAGAGAGAGGGGTGAAAAAGATAGAGAGAGCGAGAGAGAGAGTAAGTTTGTGTGTGTGTGTGTGTGTGTGTGTGTGTGTGTGTGTGTGTGTGTGTGTGTGTGTGTGTGTGTGTGTGTG
>JBBJLR010000040.1:11805624-11817011 GCA_037577145.1 Brachypetersius gabonensis | reverse complement strand
GAGAGAGAGAGAGAGAGAGAGAGAGAGAGAGAGAGAGAGAGAGAGAGAGAGAGAGAGAGAGAGAGAGTGTGTGAGTGTGTGTGTGCTGGAGCAGAGGGACTTTAGTGTACCCACCCAGAGGGAGACACAGACCTGGGTCTCCATGCCCCTGGGTGAATTTAACCTGCCAGGAGACACTCATGAATTTCATACTCCACTTTAGCTCAGCCTGTGCACAGAGAACCCAGCAAGACTTTCAGCAATAGGGGAGTTCTATGACCTGATCACAAACACAGCATGGCTCCTTGATGCAGATAAAATAACTTAGTGCAACTATATTTCTGTGTATTCTGACTGTTATATGCCTCACTGTATATTAACGTGAATCAACAACAATGCAAAAAAAATCTCTGCATTGATCAACATCAGTTCATTAGGAACTGATTATATAGAAGATTCCTTGTTTTGAAATGTCTTATGTAAATCCATTTAAATTGTACAATTATGCCACTGTCAAAATAATCAGCAATGAACGGTAAAAAAAAAAAAAGAAGGAGATTAATACTATCTATAAGAACCGCTTCATCACTTAAAGCATTTATTTATATACTTTATAAAGGTCAGTATAAAAGTAACGATCAATGTCGGTGATACACACACACTTAACATGAATACAAGTTCAGTCAACGTATTAGAAAAACCATTCTTTAAGCTGTCTGTGAAAAACCTCATCTGTTAAATACTTTAGCATGAAAAGGTTGATCCAAGGCACAACTTGTGAGTCTTAAAGAAACCTGGTTACAACACCAGAATATGGTCATCTGTAAATTATCTGGTAAGGAAGCTATACCAAAAGTATGTGTAAACGGAGGAGAAAGTTTCTCATTAGACTGCTGGTCCTCTGGTGACTCAGGCATCATTAAGACTATCATCAAGAGCCAGAATAAGGCCTTGTTTCCTAAATGAGGTCTGACTAAGCGAGGACTTCCCTAAGGTAACCTGTAGAGGGTGCTGTGGACTTTTTTGTCACATCTGTCATATGCATTTACAGAGTCTGGCTTTTGCTGTGAGCTGTGCTGAATTTGGCAAAACAGACATACTATTCAAATATTTTAACCCATATAAATAATATATTCATGTTAGGATATAAAGATTAGGTTTGGGAGGTAAAAAATACATCAATTAAGTGTCTTGACCCTGCATAAAAACATTCTCCACCATACTACGCTACCCTATTAGCATTATTAAGAACCTTTAGGACAATAGTATACATTGCATGTGAAATAAGTGAAATTTGATAGTAATGTTGAATAAACATTGTACAATAAAAGTTGCGACCTAAGCTTAGTTTCTGGCTCAAGGATGGCCTTTTGATGCAGTGAGCCGTTCAGGCCAACACCTCCTGAGTCGGCCTCTTAACGAGAAGAGATGACTATGACAACTTCATCTGCTGTGAGCGTCTCCTTCCTGGGTGGAGTGGAATAACTGGACACCATGGGGTGTCCTAGACAGTGTGCCTGGCACTGCCAGGCTAATTTTCTGTCTTTCTTTTATTTTTCCACTCGAGCCACAGCCTGGTCGGTGTCCCTACGTAGAAACCAACTGTTAGAAGAGGGGTCGCAGGGTCAAGGCAACAGGAAAGCCCTAACTGCTCAATGAAATGGATACACAGCCTGCCACGCTTTGCTCCCAACTGGCCGCGGGGGCCGGCGGAAAGTGCTGCTTTATAACAGACACATGGTTCTGCTCGCAGCAAGGCCTAATGAAACACATCCAGCTCCTCCAGTGATTAAAGGGCCTTACTGCTGTACTCGTGCGTGTGTGTGTGTGTGTGTGAGAGAGAGGGGGCAAAGAGGGAGTGAGAGAGAGAGAGAGAGAGAGAGAGAGAGAGAGAGAGAGATAAAAGATGCAGGGGAGGGTTACCTAGAGAGTGTGCAGCAGTGGTTTTTGAGCTGAAAAAGCGGCCCAAACCCAGGTCACCCAATTTCACCACTCCAGTGGCTGTGATGAACACGTTGGCTGGTTTTATGTCTTTAAAAAAAGAAATGAGAGAGAGCGAGAGAGAGAGAGACTGAGTAACGTGTACATGAGTGAGAGAGTGGAATAATACAAAAATTAAGTATGATAGAAATTAGGTGGGAAACTAAAATGGTTCATGAAAGACCCCAAACAAAATTCCATGGACTACACAGAAGGAAACATCGCTAAATCAAGAAAAAGGTGAAGTATAAATCACCTTTAAGAGACTAGGGGACCAGTGTTAGACATTTTAAGGGCAGTGTATGTGTGTCTAAGTGTGTGTGTGTGTGTGTGTATAGTTATCAAAACCATGTGTTTCAAGACACACTGTACTGTTTCTAGTTTTGCACCTCAAAACATGAAGCCTTCCTGGCAAAAACAAACACAGAAAAATATGTTTGGAGGCCAAAGTGTAACCTAGAGAATCAGATGTGAACTGAACGTCACAGGCGTGAAATAGCTATATATAGAGGTGGTGAATGACAGAGCAGGGGGCAGCATCGATATGGTGTTATGTCTGGGGGATGTGGTGGGGTCGGATGGAGGTTTCTGGAGAATATATTGCTATATGGATACTGTCTTCTGTTATCAAATGTAACAGAATTTATCCATAACCATCTACTGATCAATTTGGCAAAAATGTTAAATGAAGTTAAAAAAAATGTTATATGGTCTTGAAAGATAGTGGGAATATACAAACAACAAATATTACAAAGAATATTTATATCAATATCTTGGAAGAAAAAAAAGAAAGAAAAGGGGCTATTTGGTCGAGCATGTACACAGATCAAATACTAGCAAAACATCCGAGAGCGTGTGTGTGTACCTCTGTGCATGACACGTCGAGAGTGCATGTGCTCCAGCGCACTACAGAGCTGAACAAAGTACTTCCATACAGTCTTTTCAGGGATCAGCCTCCTCTGTTTCTTGAAATGCTGTAGAAAGAAGAACAAACAACCCAACAATGCAAGACTATCATTCTCTACGCATGGCTGGACAAATCACTGAGGACTTATCAATGGAAAGTTCTCATGAACTAAACCACAACAGAACTTTGACATGGTGTGTTTACACACTGTTTCCCTTGTGATTTATAACAGCATGGAATACTTATTACTAATCTAATATGGAACACTTCTATTCATGCTTTATAACAGAGCACAACTCTACTAAGTAGAGTACATGTATCTACTGCTGAATTTGCAAAATGAAGGTTTGATCAGTTAACTCACTGATCAAAACTCACAGAGCAACTTGTTTTCTCATCATTTGACCCGTTTTAACCTCTTAGGCATCATGCAGGACATAACTTCTTAATAGGGGTGTTATGTCCTTGGTTATGGATTACACTGAAAAGGAGAAAATACTTTAGCATAATGTGTCTACACACTTATCAAAGTGAAGCACTTCATCTCTCATCCCAACCTAACTGACAGACCAGGAACGGCTTCAGTGGTAAGCTAAACATGAATTCCCCCCAAATGCTAAGATTTTGGACTTTCATAAGACGAATGAAAGTGTGACAGGCCTTTTGATAGTGCCATTACTGCAGAGTCATGGAAAGTCATTGAGCTTTTAGCACCACTGCTCTCAGCCTCTCCATTTAGACTTGAGTAGGTGCATAAGTGGTCATGAACCCAGCTTCAAAGTTGCAATTAATGCAATGTTACACAATTAAGACAAAATGAAGCTTACTTAACCAAAACAACACAGTAATTAACTGACCTTTTGTACACGGACTGAATAATTGAGTCACCAGCAATGAGGTGATCATACTTGTTAGCACATATATATATATATGTATTTTTTTATACATATATATTTTTAGTTGTGCAGGTTATTTAAGGCCAGTTTATTATTCCATTGTGCAAATGCTCACTTTGCCTGTTTTAACCCCCTTCTTTTCACTGAAATGATTAGAGCGGCTGTGAGCATGCAGTCTCAAGCCCAGGAAACCTTGGCCCACATCCAAACAAAGCCGGTGGATCTATTCTTCCCCAGCCCTTCTATTTGCATATCAGAGGGCCGTTTGATGTCAATGGGGGAGCGCAGCAGCCCCCTCCGTGCCTTTAAAAAGCAAACACGGCACATGCAATATTCTGTAAGTGCATGCAAATGAAGGGGCCATTTGATTTCATTTGAATCCTGAGATGGACAGAGAAAGAGAGGAAAGAGGAAGTGGGAAAAAAAATCAAAAAGAATAAAAAATGGTAAAATCATGCATTCGGAGCTACTGTTTTACATATGGCACGGTGTTCGGTCATATTTATTTCACCGTGCGGCAGGGATTAGCCCTGATGTGCGAGTTTGGAGTGACATTACTTAATAAATAAATAATACTAATTAACGGAGCAGAGAGTGATGCACAGACATAAATTGGTGAGGAGAGGTGAGAGTGAGGCAGCAAGTGAGACTGTTGAGTTGGCAGCACAGAGACACTGACATAGTCTTAACATTCGTCTGAAAGCATCCGCATGTTATGATGCCTCTTAAAGACTGCCAGACTGAAGACCTTGTAACACTAATCCTCCATGTCCTCATTTACAAGCTCCTACCTCTCAAACAACTGTGGAAGGCCTCACCTGGGGAGCTTATTTGCACTACACATTGTTTAAGCAGAATGAGATTTGGGGAAGGGCCTTTTACATGCAGCCTGTTCATTTAGAATCATCAGGTAAGAAGGTGTTGAGTTGTGCAATTGTCAAACTCGAGAACGTTTACAGAAAACTGGTACAAGAAAGTATTAAAGGACAATTATCAGAGATCATAATCTGCATTTATAATTTAAGTTACAAGGTCAGAAGCACATTACACCAAATTCTGGCAGTAGAGATTGTGTAGCTGTATTGAATGGGTATGTATTTGGTTGTTATCAGCAAAAAAAATCCCTATCACAGGGGAAAACAAATCTGAGGTCATGGTGTTGGCTGTAAATTTCCTTCTGTGGGGTGGTACTGTGTTTAGTCTACTTTTAGATGTCCATCTTAAATGGCTTGATTAGAAGCGGGTCATAAAGTTAAGCAGTTGTAAAGCCAACAATCAATATCATTTCAATGTCAGTTGTGCCAACTCTAGACATCACTATTTATGATCAGTCAAAAAAACAGAAGCGATTTCTATTCAATATTATTATTATTAATATTACATATATAAACATATGCAGGTTCACTGGTTGTTTTGGACAGTAAATGAATACATTTGCATTGAGATCAGTGTTTCCCCATTACAATGTCACTATGTCGATTTCTCTGCAATAATTACATTTCACATCAAAAACTCTGAATATCCTTCTCTCAATGACAATTATAGGGAAATGTTTTAATGTCTTTTAAATAAAATTTGCCTCGCTGCTTTTGAGCAATGCTCATGGTACTCAGGGACATGGAAATTTCACTATGAATACAAGTTTCATTATGTCGAGCCTCACCTCCCTACTTACACAGGCAGAATAATTATATATACACCTACATAAGCTTTTTTTGAACATTTTGCTCATTCATTTCACTCTACAGCAGCCCCAGTGCAGAAAATGAGAACGCACAGTGAGAATTTGCTGACACAATGCCAGGCGCAAATACCTTTATCATACGTGAGAGGTCCCCAGCATCCGCAAGTTCCAGTACTATATTTAGCTCATTCTCTTCAATGAATGATGCGTGATATTTAATTACGTTGGGGTGGTTCAATTGCTGTGGAGAAAAAGGAAAAAAAGGCATGCTATCAGTGACTGTTAAATATGAAATAGATTCCATGGGTCAAACAAAGCTTTCAAAAGTCAGGACAACAGAAACAAAAAGGCAGATGCTGGTTTAGAAGTAAACATGCCACTGTCATCTAGGCGAGTGTCCGATGTACCCAGGACACCTTCAAAGCCAAAAAAGCTCAAACGGAATTCATTTACAACCAAGCCCATTGTGGTGATGGCACCCAAACGACAGGAAAACCGAAAACGACATAAACAGTTGCTCATGTAAAATGCAGGAGTGTTTCACTCCAGCTAACTAAGCCAGGCAGGGAGGGAGGAGGGACAGAGGGGCAAGGAAGAGAGGAGAGGGAGGTTTATTTTGGAGGGAGAGCGCATTGCCTCGGCCCGCAACAGTGTACTGAGCCATGTGGCATTTCAAATAATTAAATAAATAAATAAATATATATATAAATAAATAAATAAACAATCCCTGGCTGATGCTAACATGACGGGCCAGGCAGCAGCAGTGCGTAGCATAATCTCCCTCCTCCACTCACCCTCGGCTTTTTTTTCCCCTGCACCTCTCTTTTTCGCTTTCTTTTTCCCGTTGGTTGGTCAATAAGTGGAAGCATCCGACATGGTAAACAACAGCAAAGACGACAGCGACAGACAGGAGGCAAAAAAAATAAATAAACACAGAAAAATAAGTGCATGAATGGGAAGCAACACAGGAGAACAGCTACACGCCGCTGCCAACCACCCCCCCCTTCTGGGGGGTGGGGTAGGAGGGGTGCCGGGGCCAGGCGATGTGCTGTGACATGGCAGAGGGGGTTATTAAAGAAATGTTCATGCTCCGAGCTGATATAGGGGAGGACGCGCGCACGTACGTTTCCATCTCCGTCCCGCGCCTTTTCCTTAGATGTATTTTTGGATCTCACAGCCGCAGTTTGAGCAGTCAGCGGTGTCATCCTCACTCCTCTTCCCCTTCCCGACCCCGAGCTGCAGTGCCGAAACGTGGCGAACATGAAACGCGACAACACACACAAATTGGAGCGCTGCGTTTGCTTTAATCACGCTGAGCGCTGTAATTTCGCCTTCATCTTGCATTCTGAACGATGCGCAGTAAACCCTCTGTTTATGACAAGGCAGATTAAGGTGATGCAGTTGTATCACGCTAACCTGGATCTCTTAACATCTCCCACAATGACTTCTCTAATTCCACAAGGTTTCTAACTAAGCTGCTGGCACATAATACTTTAGAATTAATACATGATGGTAATTAAGGCATCAAACCGAGAGACACAAAGCTACATGGACTAGCGTCTTAAAAGAAAGGCTGATGCAAAAAGCACAAAATAATGTACAGGACCTGCTTCTACTACATGCCACATTTTTATATTTCAGTATTTTTAAGTAGAGGTAAAAAGCGGTTCCCATTAAAGCCCAGTGCTGGTTACAGTATGTTAGGATGAGAATACTGAAACAGACAGAGGGAGGGGGCTCCGCCAGCTCAGGTACTGCCAGTTTTTGCTCATTATTTTGATTTGCGACTTACTTTCTGTCTCCCCTTTTGTTTTTATTTTGCCTTCTTTCCCCTGTTCTGTCCGCTAAGGTAGAAGACATGATTCCTCATTTTACACAAATGTCTTATTAGCTGTTTTAGATGGCTGGTCATAGTAATAACTGAATTCATTAAGAGGGAAAAGCCAACTAAGAATAAAAGGCAAGAGGTGATAGTAGGAGACTGAGGAGACAAAAGCAGTTGTATTGGTCCCTCTGACCCCAGTAAAGGACAAGTACATGAGCTCTTCACCCCAACCCCTACCCCCTAGCCCCCCACCCCCCACAACTGCAAGTGAAAGTCAACAGTAAACTCCTCCTTCTTCAGCTACACTCTTTAAAATTTAAGTGGCAAAAAGGTTTTTTTGGAGTGTTGCAACTTTGGGGCACAGCTATAATGCTATTTATTACCATGTTCAGTAAATCACTATTAAAATATATGGGTATGGTTAGAAACCAATTCTCCTAATAAATTCTCCAGTTCTGTGTATAAGACCACCCTTTCTTCTATGCAATTACCGATCGAAACACTAAGTCCATGCAATTTTTCAGGGTCAAAAAACAAACAAACAAACAAAAACACACTAGGTATAGCATCAAATCCCTTCATATTACTCACTGCCACTTCAGCTCTTCTAACCTTCCAGTCTTTGATACAACCTGTTGTGTGTTCTCCCAACAAAAGCTGCTCTTAATACACCTCAGTTGCTTCCTGCATTTTTTTCTCATATGCATCTAAAGAGAAATTGCTGTGGAGATTAGAAAACAATCCACTTGCATAATATTGAGGTTCAAAACTAACGAGAAAATTACTGCAAGACTATAAAAACTATTTCTACCAGACAGACAGTATTTAAAGCTTTCATCTAAAACAATCAAGCTCCACTCATGTGTCAAAACTAAAAAAAAAAATCCCATTTTTGTTCAACATTAATGCTATAGGTCTGAAACAACATCTAAAACCATTACTGAGAAACGGAAATAAAAAAAAACCCACTAGAACACTGAAACTGGACATCTGAGCCATGGATGGTGAGAAGCAGAAAATGCAACCAATTTCTAAGCCTGAACCTTGGAGATGTTTACAAGAAGCATGGAAAAATATCCCTGAGGATTTATGTAAAAAAAAAAAAAAAAAAAAAGTTCTCCGAAGAGATTGGAAGCTGAGAAAAGCAAAACACATACATAGCAAACAAAGTTTATATTTTATTTAGCTATAGGTCTGAATAACTTCCACTTAATGAATGTTTCTACTGCTACTGTAATACTATAAATGAAAGCTCTCTGGCTTTTTCACAGTCATTTAGCCATTTTGTAATGCAATGACGTTCATCCTTTTGGACGTTCATGTTAGTTTACTGCATATGATCTTTGTATTTAGAAAAGTGGTTGTCGCCAGTAACCTCCAAGAAGAGTGCCATGGTGGAACTGAAACTAAGGTGTATTTTATAGCTGAACAGCAATCTGATTCAAAGCAATTAATATGACAACATTGTGTGCGTGCTTGCCCGCATGTGCCGGTGTGCATGTTGGCGGAAAGCCGATCTGATGAGAGCTAGCAAGACAAAACAGAACAGAGTTCAGTGAGAACCCTGTGATCACCCAGATGCTCCTTCTGATTGGACCCGTCATTAATATCTTAGTTAGCACTCATACTAGCATGAGCCACGGCCTGTTTAAGGCGGTTTGATGAACACAAGCGATACGTTTAAAAACAAGAGAGAATGTTGTGAGAGAGAGGACGTGCAACATTGCAACATCAAAAGACACATGAGGGAGTCAACGCGAGGGAGCTAAATTTCCATGCTGTTGCTCTCAAGCCCCCCCACTCATCCTCCCCTCAATGCTAAATATTACAGAACAAGATAAAAACTATAGTTTTGGCATTAAAAAAAAAAAGAGTCAATCTCAGCCTGGAGGAATGACACGAAGAAGCCCGTGATCTGTGCTCGCCTTATACTAGGAGAGAGGGAGAGGGAGAGAGAGCGCGAGAGCGAGAGCGAGAGACAGACAGAGGGAGGGAGGGCGAACAAGAGCAAGCAGGAGAGACAGAGAAAGGAAGAGAGAAAAAGAAAGAGGGAGAAAGCAGTGCGCCTGGTACAGATCAATTGTTTTCTCTGCCTCCATCTCTGGTATTAGGTCTCGGCAGAGGCACCTTTAGAAAGCGTAATAGCGGCACATGGCGCCGCTCTCTCCCTCCTCTGGTTTCTTACCTTCAGGAGATCTATCTCTTTGATGCAATCTTGCCGAGCTTTGGCATCCATCAAATCGAATATCTATCAAGAGATCAAACGGGAAGACAAGAGAGAGGGAAAGAGGGAGTTATAGCATACAGAGGAGAAAAGGCAGCGGAAATAAATAAATTAATTAATTAAGTGGCTCTGTGGTACAGGCCAGTCTGTCAGGTCGGTAGGTAGGGACTGAGGCAATACCACATAGCCTCAGGTAAGCAGAGTGGCAGCCCAAGCTGACCACTCAAACCTTTGATTTGGCCAAACATGACTGCCACCTCATTGTAGTCAAAATGTTTTATTTACAGCACTAACGAAGTGAGGAAAGCACTCCAGAAACCAAGGTCACCCTAATTTTCTAGATTGTGAAAACTGAAAAACTAAAAAAAAACTGTAATGTGTAATCACTACTAGGGGTGTAAATCTTTGCCTTCCCAACAATTAAATTTTATTACAATTCTTTAAGAAACTATTCAGTGTGTTATAAAATCTCCAATTTCAGCAAGTCGACTGCTTTGTCATTCAGAATTAGCATAGATTGAATATGTGAATGTGACTGAGGAACTATTTATTAGTGAAGCTCGGATCGATCGGTGGAAGATCGGTATCGGCCGATAATCACATTTTATGACTCGATCGGTACTCGTTACACTTGGCCGATCTTAGGAACCGATTCCCATTGTAAAGGCATATTAAAATGTTCACTATGTAATAAATACTTCTTTGTGATTATTTAGTACTCTGTTAAAACAATAGTCACATTAGATATATTACTGTAAAAATATAACAAATATAACAAAGGCAACATTTATAGTATTACTTTATCTGGAAAAGAAGTTAATGGTGATCAGAGTTTACATATCAGTTATATAAACTTGAAGCATCAGAATTGGCATTGGTATCGGCCGATCACCATGACAAAAAATCGGTACTTGGTATCGGTGGCAAAAATCCTGATCGGAGCATCCCTACTATTTACAAGTGGAATACACAATATGAACATTTTTGTTTTTCGGATTCTTCTATTTGAAAAAAATAGTTTTTGGTCCCCTGAAAGAACAAGGAGCTTTGTTAAACAATCATTGTTGGCATTTATTTTAAAGTTGGAAACATTACTATTTTATTCAAATTGTGTTTGTCCAATTACTTATCCTCTGAAGGATTACTATAAAACATGCTGTAAAAAGACAAATGCAAGTTAATATTTTGAACAATAGCATTCTCAGCTAGATTTATCACCAAAAACACAGCGAATGCAGGCTAGGAAACTCAGACTGCACTGGAGATAGAGTTGACTGTGTAATCCATTATAAAGCAATTTTAATAAGCTTTAAAACTCTGCTCACTCACAAATAAGAATTGCCGGAAATATTTTCATATTAGTATGATGGCTAAAAGCATTTCTTTACTCACTGCTGTTTAAACCAAGCCAGCAGAGATATTCAGAATTGCCAGATTGGGCAGAATCCAGTAAAACCTGCTAAGAAAACAACTATCCTGTGCTGTTCTATTATCCTTCTACAATTTTCAAGAGATTTCTCAACAAAATATTTAAAGAAGGAGCCTTACATTGGACAGTTTTCTGTCCAGTTACTGAGAGACTTCACCTAACTTCTGAGCAGATATGGCCTGTGTTTATAAGACAGTTGTATTCTGTTGCCGTGCCTAATACAGCTAGTCAATATTGAGTAACCGCTCCTTCTCTAATCATCATTAGAGGTAATGAAGGTAGGAGCAATCCCAATAGGTGTGTGTGTAGGTGTGTGTGAGAGAGTGAGTGTGAGAGAGAGAGAGAGAGAGAGTGAGTGAGTGAGAGAGAGAGTGTGAGAGAGAGAGTGAGAGAGAGAGTGTGAGAGAGAGAGAGAGAGAGAGAGAGAGAGAGAGAGAGAGAGAGAGAGAGAGAGAGAGAGAGA
>JBBJLR010000040.1:11795254-11805524 GCA_037577145.1 Brachypetersius gabonensis | reverse complement strand
AGAGAGAGAGAGAGAGAGAGAGAGAGAGAGAGAGAGAGAGAGAGAGAGAGAGAGAGAGAGAGAGAGAGAGAGCGCATGCAAACACTCCTTCATAGGTCAGGGAAAGGACTTACTTATCACTGAACATTAAGCAGTGGGAATGAATGATTGATACCGACTAGTTAAACATCAGCATTGTGTTGTGTTATTACTTGCATTCATGGATTAATTCTAAGGTGACAAAACAGCATAGACAGATCTTTAAAAAGTAACAAAACCCCGAGCAACATGATCACATCTGGAACCGGCTACCAGCAGTAAGAAGAACCACATCTGAAAATACAGACCAGTGAGAACTGTTCGAATACTTTGTTCTAAAAAATGATATGCAAATGTCTTGTTTCATCATCTTTACTGATATATAAACTTCTCTTCATAGTAAAACATTTCAATCCAAATGACAAAATATCAACATGAGACAAACCTCAAAATTGCAGTAAGCATCAAAAGTATAAAGAGAAATCAAAAATCAAGTTGTACTAGTTTGCTGTCCTGCCTAGTTAGCGTCATGGGTACTTATTGCCTCATGTGTTCCAACGTATTTTTGTATATATGTATACTGAGCAATGACAATTAAGAACACTTGACTTGACTTTATACTTTCCATAAGATCTAAAAAAAAAAATTATATGATTGCTAATAATATGCCCTGCAACATTTATAGCTAACGTCTCATTTAAATTAGATACACTGGACTTCTATGGGCATTTGAACCTGAAACCTTTCTTTGTCATTTATCAAAGCATTTTGTTGTTTTGCACTTACCCGTTTATAGGACTGCTTGATAGCTTACCTGTACTTTTTTCAAAGCTACTGGAGTGTTGTCTAGCAAGTATGTAGCCCGATAGACCTCACTAAACTGTCCTCTTCCAATCTTCTTCTCAATGTGAAAATTGGATAAGGTGTTGTAACCCATCTCTACAGAGACTGTGGGGGCTTCAGGCTGTAGTTGTTTCTGTTATAAAACAAAAAAAACAAATAAAAAGTGACCAATTTTCCAAGCCACAAATAACTAAAGGGCAATTTCCCCTTAGAGGAATCAACCTCAAAAGTTTTCATTCATGCAAATAAGAAGAAAAGGACATAATTGGGTGAATAGGAGAGGTGCCATTAGGGTAATATGTCAAAAGATGAAATAAGCTTTAACCATATCCAAAACGTAATGAATATCGCTTTACTTTCCTTTTGTCTGCCCGGACACATCAAGCCACCATGACGTTCTAGCTTCTGAAGTGACTTATGTTGGACCAGTTAGTGATAAACTGCCTGCAGTCCTTTTCATGGGGAATGATGTGGCGCCTTGACACTTGCGCTCTAAAATTAAAAAGCTAAGCAGTAGCAGGAATTAGCCCCTTGGACATAATGTGAGGAACAAAATAAATAAATAAACCAACTTGACCTTTAGAAGGTTTTTTTTGGTAACCCTCCATCCCAGAAATGCCCAGGCAACATGGGGTGACAGATAAAAGAATACAACATTGGGACACAACTGAATACCCCAAGATGGCTATAGGAAAGCCCTGAAGGCGTCTCATTTTACTCTATGAGGGCAAGAAAGAGCAGGGGGTGAGGCAATCGCAGTATTAAAGTATTAGATCTATTCAGTTATTTTATATTCATAGTTAAATGCTCAGGTATGAGCTCACACATTCCATTATTTTTGTTGCATTTTGTAGCTACACCTGATTGACTTCAGCGAGGCATTACACTGGCGTTCGTCTGACGCTGTTTAACACAAGCCTGCAGCGCAATGTGTAGTTTCGTGTATTTACATGTGTGAGCAGTGAATTTTCTGTCCAAAGTGTTTACACGTGAGTCATCTTTAGGAATAAGATCCTTATTCTTTGTTAAAACTAAGCGCTGGCATTCTTGTTTTATTAAAAATTCTCCCGATAAGCAGGTCTCTCGCAGTGCTAGAATGTAAAACACCAATGTCACCCCTGTACAGACTGTACTGTAAGTAATGCAAGTGCGTTTTCTTTGCACCATCATTTTTTTGGTATAAGCAGGGTAAATACCGGAATTTAATTTACAGTAATAAAAAAAAAAGAACAAGATGGAAAGCATGAGAGCACTCACAAGGATTCTGAACCGTCGAGGGGAACACTGTGTTCTTAATTATTCTTAATAACTATTCTTAACAATAATAACAACAACACGCGCCCTGTGGTGAGCTGGTGTCCTGACCAAGGTGAGTCCGTGTGGATGAGGCCCAAGTACAATTTCCTTCATCTGAAAATTCCCTGTTTTCACAAATGCATTTTGAACCCTGTTAATCAAAGTTTAGGTTTAGACTCACACCTCCGAGAATCTCAGGATTCATAGCAAAAAGGGGGCATAATTAACAAGAATAGCTAGCAAAGTGACAGCTAAAGCTGAAAATTCTTTGAAATGTTAAATGTATAGGCTGTCTTAAATCCATCAAACACGAAAGTGTATGATTCAGCAAACCAAAAGAGCTAACAGAAATCTCAAGATAACACTAGTAGTAGCGCACTACTAGCTAGGTTCTAGGAGGATGGCGGTAGATCAAGGGGCAGCCAATTCAAACATTTCATTGTTTCCTAACTTGACAGCTTTAAGCAGAGGGAAGAAAAGGTGTGAGCTAAAGAACTGCCCCATCCAATTAACACACCAAGGTAGCTTGTTTTTCCTTGTGACACCACAAGCTCAGTCCTTATTCCAGGGACACCTGGTGAGAAGATTTTTTTTTTTCCATAATGGTAATCAAGTTGAGGGCAATTTACATTGAAATGTTTTCTTTATTTAACACTTCATTTATTTTTTTAATTGACCTATCCATATATTTATTTTTTCTGTCAACTCAGAAGCAGTTGTAAGAAATGATGCTCTTTAGCCTTGGCCATGTTTACTACCAAATGAAGGATGTTTTACTGAGGATTGAGATTAAGAATCATCATTGTCTACTGATCAATATTAACATTGTTTTTTTCGGAAGTGCCTATTTAAGGATAGCCTGGAGAAAGTGCTTCACACAGGGTGGGAGGTCGAGTGACGGAGAAAAGGTGTCAGGGTGGGCACGAGGTTTGGATGGTCGGTTGGTTGGTCAGCATTGGATGGCCCACACAGCCAAACAGTGGAAGGGTGAGGAATTGCTTTCACTCCCCGCACGGTCGCTTGACAAATGTTAGCATGAGCCTCTAAAGCGGCGTGACAAGCGCATGCTGAGAGCAAAGTCGCGCTAATGTGTTCTGGCATGCGGCTCGCTAATCACACATTTACATATGCAATGACCTACATTTGCATGTCAGCTTGCACACTGTCCGGCCTGATTAACGACGGGCACCTCCCAGCACTGAGGCGGCCGGCAGAGCGGCGGGAGAGGGCCAGAGGGTGGCGGCTTTTTTGGCAGCCGAAGGGACGCGCTGCCAGCCAGGATTAGGTCTGACGCGGCCTGAGCCCCAGACACTTCATTAGAGGTAATCTGTTTAGCAGTGGGCAGTGTATGTAAACTTCACAGGCCATTTGCGGCACCTTTTCGCCCCCTGGCCTCGCCTTCAAAGGGCAGTGGGGCGCACTGACTGACAGGCCGTCTCATTCAAGGCTTTGCGCTGTCACACAATTTAGAGCACCGAGCTGAGACAGGATGAAGCACAGCAGCCGAGGACCCTGATGACCGCCGAGGTCACTTACCGCAGACGCAACGCAATTTGTACAGATCGCAGCTTGCGGAAGGAGAGGAAACGCAACGGGCTTGTTTTATATTGCCGGGGGGGGTTGGGGGGGACAAAAATAACTGGCAGAAGTGAGGACAGGTGGACTGCAGAGGAGGCCCTGACTCCACAGTCACACAACTTCACCAGATGAGCTAATCCAATTGGTGACTTTTCAATTACACATTTGAAAACAGGGAAATAAACCTTGCTTGACGTAGCTGCTTTTAAATTGCTTTTATCGGTTGTATTTATGCCTCAGTAATGTTCACACTGCAATGCATCAATATTAAGAAATATTACTACAACTTCTAGTAGAAATAATATTAAATATATGGTGTTTTCAAAAGAAAGAAACCAGGCAGAGCTTCTCCTCGTCTTAAGTTGATTCCAGTCATTCAGGGTGAAATTTGGCACTGAGTTAACTGTCACATCATTGAAACTAAAGAGTGACAGCATCTAACTGCTATGTTTTTCCTTTGATTTTCAGCAGTGTTTTTGCAGTTGCCTCACATCCTCTAAAATGTAACTGTTAGGATGTACAATGAGTCTGGAAGAGATAGCTGCCTGAAGATTTAGGCTCAGTTTTGACAGACACTGTCTGTAGTTGAATTACATACAGCAGGGAGGGGAGGGACTGGTCAGACAGAGCCACAGATGCAACAAGGCGTGCAGGGTGATGACTCGAAGGGAAAACACATCATAAGAGAAAAAAAATGGCAGGGTATGGAGGGTTGGCCACTGGTGACATGGGTGTAAAAAGAGAAACATAGGCATGCAGCCCAATGACAGGAACATAGGAGACAAGGGGGTGGGGGTGTGGGGCAGGAGAGAAGAACGATGGAGGATTGGGCAGTAGCAGCATAGAGGACTAGGTGTGAGATGACAGCACAACACTGCCAGAAGCTGCCAGGGAAAGGACAACACAAGCAGCGAAGAGGTGCGAGAGCAGCGAGTCAGGGTTGGTGGTGTTGGTGGGAGGAAGAGTGTTACAGGGGGTTGTGACAGGGCATGAGGAAGGGGGTGGGGGGCAAAACATGCAGGAGATCCAGTTCCCATCCTTTTCATCAGCCCGCCTCTCCAGGCCTGGCCCATGCAATATTTATGTCTTCTTCACCCCGACAGTGTTTCTGCTCCTCTTCAATCTGTTTCAGTATTTAAAGCCCTCCTTGCTTTACACAGGGATTTTGCTCTGTCAAAAATCCGAAGTGACGACCAAAATCGAACCTGAAAATCTCACCCTCCCACTCGCTCAGCGAGCAAATGTGCCATTAAATATGCAAGTCTTACCAACTCTTCACATATCTCTAATGCATATGCATTATACCTTCGGGACTCACCAGTATGATCTCACCAGCAATACCGCATATCTATGACTGCATATCCAATTCAGTTTCTTAGATTTTTTTCCTTAAGGGATGAGAGTTAAGGGGATGCCTGTTGAGTGTAATCCATCAGATTTATGAAAGTCGTCTTCTAGAGCAGTCATTGTGAATTACAACACCGCACTTACATGGGCATTGTTTTCACTAGTTTCATACTTTACCAAAAAAATAAAATATATGATTTATCCTACAGTAACAACAGTCACCTATATGACATTACCACCATACTGCAGTACTAGTAGATACCACAGGGTTAATAACATCACTGTGTGCTGTGGTGTGTTCACGTATGACAGAATGGTCACTTTCACTTTCAGTAATGACAGCAATGGCAGTGTAAACAGCACGAAATTCAACCTCTGCATTTAACCTATTGACCAAGTGAAGCAGGGGGTCGTCAGGAACACAGCGCCCGGGGAGCAGTGTGTGGGGACGATACATTACTCAGGGTACCTTGGAACTCAAAACTTTCTGATCTCAAGGCGAACACCCTTACCACAAATTGATCAGTGAACCTACAATAATTTTTTTGTAAAGCTGACAGTGACAGTAGTAGTAAAAGAGTGAGATAAATAAAAAAAATTCTTGGATAACTATTTTGCCTTACAGCATCTTGCATGCAGACCTCTACCATGGATGTACTTTAATGTGTGTATTAGACCAAAATGTTCTGTCAAAACTACTGCAAAAACAATGTCTCAGGCATCATGCATTTAAATAAAACTTTTACATAACTGCTTTCAGGGACATTAAGCTTTCCCATCACTGCTGTTAAAAATTATAACTTGACAAGTATCTCTAAAATGGCCCATTTCACAATCTTTTCAAAGGTTTCAAGACCTTTAATTTTAGAAGATGCTACTATACCTACAGAGAGCTTAATAGTCTTTTACACATTCAACATTCAACTCATTAGTAGGTAAATTACATTACGACCTATTGGGAATAATTCTTAATTCAAGAAAAGCATGCATAAAATTAAACAATTTTGGAGGCAATAGGAAGAGAATAAGAACAAGAGACAGACAATGAAAGAATTAAAACAGTGAAAGAGCTAGAAAGAAAAGAAGTAAGAGAGAGAAAGAGAAAGAAAGAAGGGTAGAGAAAGAGAGAGACACACAGACAGACAGTTAGCAGCTGAGCTTCAACACCTCTCAGCTCAGGTCTCTGGCAATGTGGTGGAGAAAACACAAAATAGCTTTTGTGAGCAGGAAGCTCTGCTTGTGCAGAGAACAGAATCTCATTATCACTTCTCATCTAGCACACAGGAGGAGCCAGAGAGGAAAGACAGTGTGAGCAGACCACCGCCTGTCTCTCTGCAGGAGGATTGACAGTCGGAGAGATTCGACGGGGGCAGATGTGGAAGGGGGCGACAGGCTCATGTTGCATGCTGGCAAGCAAGCAAGTTGTGGTTAAGGTTGGTAAAATGGAAATGAAAAGGGGGGAAAACTGAAAGCATTCATGGACAATAGCAGAGCAATCAATAAAGAGGAAACTAAATCCACTTTATATTATATTATGTGTCTTAAATATTTTAAAGAAAAACACTTTCACAGCAAGCATGCACTGAGCTAAGGCATTACTCATGAATATAGTTCACTGGTAAATTATATTAAAAAAGGCAAATTATCATTCTTCCTAGTAAATTACCTAGTGAAACAACAGTATCAAACAGAATATTTAATGGGCTTTATGTATCTGTATCTGTACAATAAGTAAAAGTACTGTTTGTATCTGTCTAGTAGAGGTGGGCGATATCGATTTTATCGATTAAGTCGAATTTACAGTTCAGGACGATGTGTAAAAGATATGGTGCCCATACATACTGTGGAAAAGCCAGGATTCATTAACACGCTTAAAGTTTTAGACCCAAAGTACGTGTCAGATTGAACTTGAACCCTAAAATAAAAATAAGTAAATAAATAAAGTTAAAACCTGTTTTGAACAATTTATTTGTCATCTGTAGTTTGATTTTGAGGAGGGGAGGGGAAAATCGATTAAAATAGAAAATCGGATTTATTGTGAAAAACTCATTGTGATTTATATTAGTCATTCTGTAATGGATGAAGCATTCATTTTATTTATTAAATGACTGAATGTCAAAGAGCACTGAATTTACCAATTTTGAATGAATATACTGCTGTGAATCAAACTGGATTCCAAATGAATCTATTACAAATGAAGCAAGATAGAAGTTTCTTTTGAGAGAAACGCAATGACAAAATCAAGGTCTTCCTCATTGTGAGTGTGTGTGCACCAACCTGTGGTTGAAACACTGGTTTTTGAGGCTGCTGGCCTTGTGGTTGTGTGTCCATACTGACAGGAGCCCAGTCCCTTACACCCCTGCCAGAAAAAGAAACACACCAATAAATCACATGAACATATAAGACTTCTCCTAATTTCAATCCACTCCCTCCAGCTGAGGTGAGCCTGTGAATCTGGTAATTGAATTAGGAGAGCAAGCAGCACTCTGGCAATCACACGCTGCCAAGGAAATGGCTGTCTGGCATCACCTTATCGCAGAACTCTATCCGGTGAGAACATGACACCTATTGTGATAATAAGACCTGTCAAGGAGCCACCAAGTCAGTGAGCAGCAAGCATTCAATTTTTTATCATAAATTTCAACCCCAAAAATCTTTATTCCCACTAGTGAAATAAATCATTACAAACAATATATTTTGTTGTCAAGATTTTCACAACAACAAAAATGCAACTGATGTATGATATACACTCATTAGCATCAAACTTAAGAAAACTCGAGCATTGTAGGAAACGTTTCCGGTTATAAAAGCAGTGAGTTTTCTTGTAACATGAGTGAGGTCTCTGGCTGCAGGTTCAGAGTCTTGAGAAGCTCTTATTTCACAACACCACTTCTACTAACTAGCTGAGACATACAGCATGCGTTCAAAGGGGCCCCTCTCTTCAATATTTAATAGATGAAGCAGTATCTATTCCTCACTTACTGCAAGGCAGGGTGGTCTGGAAAAATACATCACTAACGCTACCAGTGTGTTTGTAACTTGAAAGTTACTTTGGTATCTTAGTTTATACCTGGTCACTTCTTGCACCTTGAGTGTGAAAATAATATATGGATCAGGCCAAGCCACATAAAAATGCAGGTGTAAACATGCTTAAGGACATGTTTAATACAGATATATATCTGCACAAATCATTTCAGGAGTTTATCTGAGATGCATTTAAGTCACATGTCTGATCAGTGGAAATGCATCAAAGACACATTTAAACCTGAAAACCCTCTGTTGTGCAAAACTGTGGTTTTAGAACAGAAAAACGAGGGGCAGCAGAGGTAAATAGATGTTATATACAAAATGATTTGCCTAATATTTATCACATAGTAATCAGATTTCTGTCTGGTTACCTTTTAAAGATGTACTCCAAATACTAGTCACATGGGACCAGGTGCAAACTGGGTCTTACTGTGTGTGTAAACAAACTCTGAGGTACACGCTCTGGTCACGCAAATCTACAATCAATCCTCCTGCTTTTTTTTTTGCAAGAAAAATCATGAAGTTGAAATTGTATAGGCTACCCTAGTGAAGTACTATTTTCATCACTCTCCTCTGCACTGTTTTTCAACATTGAGTGCACTTGCAACTTGTGACAGCACCCTTTGCTCTACACACCTAGCTGCACTAGTGAGAACACACTGACTTGAGATTTGAGGGTGATGCTAAAGAAACTCAAAACTGAACACTGCTTTCCTTTTCATGTGGTGGAAAGCTCTGTAGGTACCAACAGGGGCTCTGTAAAAAAAAATAATTTCCTCAGGTACTGATTAAGTGGTGAGGATGGAGGAACCACATTCTTACTAGTCTCTCACTTCCACCAGCAGTATATTAGATCTTATTACTTTCTCCATTAATGCAAGCACTGAAGTCAGCTCACCCTGTAGAGTCAATGGGAGAGTACCAAAAGCTCATTATGTCAAGTGCCCTTGTCTATGGCATGCATCACGTCCTGTCCAGGTCTTGAGAAGAACATAAACGTGGTATCCAGCACTTCATGACTACTTCCTCTCACAGAACACTTGATGGCAAAAACCAAAAATAATCGGAATCCGTACAGAACAACTTGGAAGTAATTTCTTCCACCATTCTAACATATAGTACTGACAAAAGTAACCAGTTTGGATCAGCAGTGAATGTTTCTCCGCATATTAATATCAATAAATATACATAAAAAAATTAATAAACAACTTTATACAGTAAATTAAAATTTTATGTACAGTATATCAAAGTGCTACTTGTGGTTATCATCAGAAACCTGGTCTGATTCAATCAGTCCTAAATTAAACCAGGAGCTGCTGATGTAATTTCACAAAACCAAGCAATGGCTGGAAGCACTGAGAAGAAATCTAGAGCCAAACCTGCATTCTCCTAACCAGGTCACAAAATATCAACCACTGTTTTTTTTACTACAAACAAATGTAGTAAAAAAAATGATATTTTTTACTTATTCTAAACTGACATTGCAAGCAGATAGACACAATCACACGATGAGAAAATTTGCTTTAAAGAACATTGATAGGCGATTTTGGCAAGATGACTTATCCTTGGAAAACTATGAGATCTGGAGTGGAAGGTTGGGCCAGCAGTAGTCATGACATTCTACCCAAGTGACCGGTCAAAAGGCTACCAGGGGACTACAAACAACACACACTTACTTCCATGTTCACACAAAACCAGTACAAGACAGGATTTTTAAAGGAGAAAGTGCTACTTCAGGAGTGAATAGCCTCTAAATTCCAGAAAGGCTGACAACTGTTAGCCAGAAGTCCAGTTTAAACCACAGAAAGTACAACTTTTGGCTCCCATACCTACACACATTCTTTATAATCAAATTGAAAGCTGAAGTCATTCAATGAGCATCACTGCCATCGAGCTTGACAAAGCAATGTCGACTTAATGTCATTGTTTTTATCATAAAACAGACACTCAGTTCCTGAAAGCCAAGAGCGGGAATCTGCTGCATGGCCACAGGAATAACAGTATTTAGCAGATACAGTGAGCCTCGAAATTATTCATACCCCAGGCACATTTTCACTTAAAGTTGATTTTATTCAACCAGCAAATCATATTTAGACGGGAAATGACATAGGTGTATGCAAAAACATAATACAATGATGTACTAAAGACATCATTGAGGAAA
>JBBJLR010000040.1:11783613-11795154 GCA_037577145.1 Brachypetersius gabonensis | reverse complement strand
TGACTTGCTGGTTGAATAAAATCAACTTTAAGTGAAAATTTGCCTGGGGTATGAATAATTTTGAGGCTCACTGTACATACTGTCAGGCTGAACACACCAGTCAACTCTGGCAACAGCCTCAGAATACTCAGCGTATGCTGATGATGCCCTAGATATGACTGCCAACAGCAGGTCAGGACCATACAAACTAGCATGCTATGGCACAGTGCAGTCCTTGGAGGTATGGGTGATGCTCATGCTGCCTGGGCATGCAAAAGCTCAAGCCAAGGAGCACAACTGGCTGTGGCATTTGTGCAAGACCACATCCATTGTTACAAATAAGAGAAAACTGCTTTTTGAAAAACTTTTGTTTGGCAGTTTGGACACCTGCTTTTCAGGAAACTAACTGAATACAGGACAGATGGATACAAGATGGTTGGTAGATGGAAGGCAGCTGAAAACATACCCCACAAGATTCAGGTAAGTTAGCACCTAGTGATATTGTTGCAAGCTCAAGACATGGAGTGCAGTCATTACTGAGTTGTAGAGAGGGAGTAACTATGAAATGTGTATGGAGGAGAACTAGTGGATATCTGATGGATATGTCACTACTGTCAGACAGTAGAGGGTTGTGTAATAAAAGAAGAGTCTGAGGACTATGCCAATGGGTGTACCCAAAGTGAGACAAACCAAGACAACAACTTTTTTTTCCTTTAAAGCATTTGACACCGTCATTAGTGATGCCGTGGCAGCACTTCGGCATATCACTTTTCCATAATCTGCTCCATGGATCCATCAAAGCAATGATGACTGTGTATTAAGCCTTGAGTTGCAGTCAACTCACAGTCAACAATAACCGCAGTCTGTAAAACTGCATGGCTTTAAGAAAACAGGTTTGCTTCAGGGAGCTAAGCGTGTACAAATGTTTAAATTATATTTCCTTAATGACACTCTTATTAGATCATTCCTATTGAGTTGAGAAATGAGGAAGACTGAAAAGACATGATTACAACACTATTAAAAAGATATGGCAAATGCCAGCAATGACAAAATAATGCTACCAATTCTAAGTGGTGCCACCTCTGAGAAAAACTCTGACCACTATGCTGGATGTAAAGTAAATAATTGTAATAAAACGTTATATGGGAGTTACTTCTGATAAGCTAGATTTCAGAAATATATTTATTATAATGGCAGTAGAAAGTGCAGCACAAATTCACCTCAGTATTGATAGCCACTCTGAGCACATAAAAAAGCACTTACTTTCAAGATAATATATAAATTAAAAGAAGCAAATAGATCCGAACATAAGTTGGAAAGGGCTAGACATCTTTGGAAAAGAGAATAAATTAGCTCCAGCTGGTGACAGAGAGCAAATACAAAAGACAGCAGTGCGCTCTTATGCTGCTGGAGATAGGCCTGTACATGGCAGCCATCAAAAATTTTAATGATTTGTCGGCTGTCACACGACTACACTGCACGGCACAGGGAAGGGATCCCACCGTAGTGAAGGGATAAGAAGAGAAAGAAATCCCCCCTTTTCATAAAAAGGCCATTTACATGTCGCTCACCTCAGAGAGCATCCGCCTCCGCTGTGCCGTCAAGAGTGTGGCGAGCGTGGAGCTGGAGCCAATTAAAATGCTTCATGCAGGAGAACGGAAGGATACAGTTGTCACCATAGCAAAATAAAACCAGCCTGAAGGTTAATAATGCTAATTAAGCACAAAACCCAGGCCTGGGGTTTGAGTGGCAGCTTTGGGAAGACTGGGTTTATTTGCCATTGTTTATTAACATTTGTTTTTTGGGGTTTTTTTTTTTTTTTTTTTAGTTCTTTTACTTCTTTTGGCCTTAACATTCTAACAAATTAGACAACACTAACTTTGCTGTACATCTGGTACAAATATGTTTTACATACTCATTAGACATCTGAATAATAAAAGTTTATATCAATGTAATAAACGCTATGACAACCAAAGCCAACACTGGTGCATTCTGGAACTTCTGTACAGAAAATGTAAAACAAGCTAAAAATATTTACTAATGTTCCTAAACTATTCTGGGACTTTTAAATAATTTTAAACTACAAACATTTTTGTACAATTTTGCAAAAAATGTCATCTGTATATAAAAGCATATGCAAAGCAAAGGTGCTGCAGATTGATTTTAATGCAATTTTGTGGGTACAACTAGTAAAAACTTTGAGACTACTTGTACTTTTCACACCCTCACAGTTCTTAGCTAAGGAAAAAAAACTAACAGCATTAGGGCTGAGGAATATGACATCTGTTGTTATTGTGACAAATTATGTCACAATATGCTTCCTTGAGCATCTTGTGAATCTTGAACAGTCCTTAAACACTGACCAGCCAAATGTTTCACTACAAAGACAGCATTAATAGTCCTGTTTTATCGAATATATTGTGGTGCTGCGTGTACATTTCTGAATAAAAATGCACAGCAGATTTCTTGTTTGGGTTGACTAATGACTAATTAAAAAAATAATGAATATGTTTTAATGAGAAAGTTGTCAAGGCTTATGTAGGACTTTGACATTGCCACCCTGAGACAAGCTGACTTCTGTAGCAGTTCGTTCCACATCCATTTCTGACTGGGCCTGACAGTGCGGGCTCAACTCTTGACCTATTATCCGTGTCAAAATGTCTCTAGGGCAGCATTCCCAAAATCACCCAGCCCTTTTCAAACACCCTCATTAACAAAATCAATTAACAATGCCACATTTCATCAGTGCACTGGTATTAAAATAAAGAGGAAAGAACAATTACTGGACTTTTGAAAAGTAAAAGCTATACTTACTGAGAAAAGTCTTCACAGTTACCATAACAAGCAATATTTAGCCAAATGAAATGGATCAGAGATCTCCATTTTCTTTCTCTGCATCATTCATTAACACAAAAGGAGTAGTTAAAGTAAATCAAGGAACAAGAGAAATTCATGTATTTGAGTTTTGCGCAGAGAGAACACACATGGCAGAAGACAGTCAAATTCTAAGGGCGTACACTTTCACCAGGTGTGATTATTCATTTTCAGCTTGCTAGAAACTTTATGAATTCTTGCTTTTTTTAAACTGGTGCACGCTGAGAGAAAAAGTGAAACATCAACAGTTGCACCTGCGTCTAGTGACAATTAAATTTATCCTGGTAACAGCCTAGTGTCAGTAAAAGCACATTTACTGCTTTTACTTATACATTTTAAGTATTACATTGTATTTATACTCAAATGTAACAGGCCTTTTAAATATATGTTTGTTGATATTATATTAATACCACATTTACTGTACTAAGCGTAGATGAGATTACTGTTGAGCCGAGCAGGTTGAACGCTTTCAGTAGTAGGCAAACATCAGTACTACACTAGTCAACATTTGAAGTGGATCAAAACTGTTAATCAATGTTGTTCTGAAACAAGGGGCATTGTTCAAAATTCATGTTTATCAATCATTGATAAATGATTGATATCAATCATTGCTGTCATCAATGGAATTTCACTTTTAATGGTGTCCATACATGATTATTTGTCACGAGGTGTGAAGCGCCTTGTCACACACATGACGACAACGGTGCATCCAAAAACTGTTGGTTGTTCAGTACTTTTGTGATTCACCAGAAGTCACAATGGACTAGAAATGCCTCTTAAACATTTTTTCCTGCAGTACAGTGCCTTTGGAGTGCCTTAAGGAGCCAGCACAATGGTCATAATAGTGATGCACTGGATGCTGTACTGTTACTGTACTGTAGTCACTCTGTGTGCAGTGTCAGAGATTGAAGTACTGTAGGACGCAAAACAGAAAAGAACGCTTTTTCAGTTCAAACTAACGAGATGTTATTGCGCATGTTACAGCAGATCAAAAATCAGAGTTCGTACTGTAAAACAAACATGAACTGAATTTGCACTCTTGACTGTAGCTGCTCCCAAATGTATTCAATGGGGTTCAGGTCGGGTGACCAGGCTGGCCACTCCATTCCTGAGATGCCCTCCTCCTCCAAGAATTCCGTCACCAGTCTTGCTCGATGTGGGTGGGCGTTGTCATCCATTAGCACGAAATCTGGCCACATTGCACCAGCATACGGCCGTATAACTGGTCTCAGGATTTCATCTCTATATTTCGGCCTGTCAGGCTGCCATTTTCAATGATGGCAAGCTCTGTCCTTGCAGTCATGGAGACACCTCTACATACCATGACTGATGATCCGCCAATACGGTCATGCTGTACAACATTTTGCGGCAAATTTCTCTCCCCAGGACAACGCCAGACCCTCCTACGCCTGTCTAGGATGTTCACGCAGAACCGGTAAAAAGCACTGTACCCCACTGGTTCAATGTCCACCTGCGGTGTTCTCTGGCCCACTGCCAGTTTGTGTGCTCCGGAAAGAGGCACCTTCACAACTGGTCTTCTGGCTCTCAAGCCAACTTCATGAAGTCGTCTTCTCACAGTCTGAGTGTACACCCGCACCCCTGTTACATCCTGAAGGTCATTTCGCAGGCTGCAGGCATGAAACGATTTCTGCGGGCATGCAGGGTCAAGTATCGGTCTTGATTCGGTGTTGTGACCCGTTGTCTGCCTCCACCATGCTTCCTACTCACACTACCAAACCTTCTGAACCTGTACCAAGCTCTGGAAATGACACTGAGATGTCCCCACTGCATCTGCAACTTCACGCTGAGTCATGCCTCCTTGCAGCATCCCAATGGCCCTGTTAAGGTCAGAATCCTGCAATCTCACTAAATGTGGCATTTTCAGTGTTTTTTGACCTCAAGTGAAGCATTCAGAGCCTTAAATGATGAGCAGTTCCCAATTACGAACACCTGTGACAGGTCAATTGGTACCTAATGACAAACATCATGTCTGGAGACCATTAAAAGCCATTAAGGATGACATTTAATTAATGACAACATTGACTAATAACAGACTTATATGTTATGCATAAATTGTGAAAGAAACACATTTTGGTTTTATGACAACTTTGATGAAAGTTTTTGATCCACTTCAAATGTTGACTAGTGTATAAGCATGGTAATGTTGTCTGAAACCTGATTCTGTGGTTGTCCTAAACTGTACATGAGGCCAAACTGCCTTGAAAAAAAGGGGTTAAGAAAAAAAACGCTACAAACATGGCCTTTGATGCTAATATCTATGACATTTGTTATTTTTGACTATATTAATTAGTTTCATGTGCAAATGAATGACAAACTGCAACCACAATATAATGTTTGCCTCTCTGTCTGCCTCTGTAAAAACCAAATGAACTGCTTTACTGTTGTTATACACAAATAAAAGGGTTTCGTTACTGGCACAGGCCTATCGACAGCTGAGGAGAAAGGAGGAATGCGACAATAGTGCCGCTTGGTAAGATCTGCATTAATCAAAGGCAGCTTTGAGCTTCTGAATTCAGTGGAAGTGGTGTCCATGATTACAAGAAACAGAGAAACTTTTAAAATGTTCTTTTCCATGAAAGCAAAGACAGGCCCATCTGATGGTTTCAGAGTCTTTGACTGGAGGGAGGCTAATGATGGAAGGGTCAGAAACGAAAAGCACATTTGGTCATTTATTTATTTATTTATTTAGCCCTTGTTGAAAAAGGATAAAGCTTAAAAGTATGCGTTACCGTAAAAAAAAAATCAATTACACTTCTCAACATCTCTGAGACTACATCAGTACTTGAATCAGATGTTTGACTGTCAACTTCCAGAAAAGGTCTGTACAAGCAACAGCATCAAAACGTTTTCTGGTGGAGAAAGAAATATTTGATATTGAGCAAAATATGAAAACCCCTCAGATTCAAGATTCTTCAGCCAAGTCACATGCAAATGCTTTTCCATGAATGTCATTTTCTTCCCTTTTACCTCTGCTAAAAGACTACACTTTCGCTGTAGACTTTGTCTTAAAAGGCAAAACAACTGTACCAAATTAAAACTGATAAACAGTTAACAAAAATAATGCACAATTACACAGAAAAGGTTTTTACAGAGTACCTGGACTGGCTAATGTTACTGGCTACAGTGAAACGTAATGACAATGGGAGAGGGGGGATTACTACCTCCAGAAGGTGGCGGCCTCTAAAAGCTGTTTGCCAACTGCTGCATAACAAAAGAAGAATGTGGCGATAGGATGTGTTGGTTAAACGTATCCATAAAACATACAGACGCCAATTAAATGTGTGGAATTGTGAGATTACATGGGCATAACATTTTGATGACCATCAGCCCAACCCTGCAGAACAAGCACCTTTCAGACGTTTCACCGCAGCATATACAGTATTTGGTGGTACTGTTTGTTTAGAATTTACTCATTTTCATCCCCTCTGAGGGGAAAGCAATCGACAGTACAGATGACCTCTTCTACCATAACTCAACTAACAAGATGAAGGCTAGAGGGTTACATCTAGTAACAGGTTTGTATTATCTGTTCATTTTGATAGCCACATACGTAGCAAAATAGCTTTACTTCAAGTAGTCACTGCTCCCCCCAGGGGTTTGATCCACATCTGCCACCATTTCTTTTTTTCTTATTTAACTTCTTCCCTTTTTAGTATTAAGGAATCAAAAAACCCTTGTTTCTTCCAGATTTGATCAGTTGCAACAAATGTAAACAACCATTTGCACTGCTACTGTGTTGGTGGTCATTGTTTGTCTCAGAGCCTGCCTCCTATCTGGAAAGCTCATCAGGGTGACGTCATTCGCAAAGATCCTATTAACAGTAAAACCAAAGTATTCAATAACATCATGATGCCACTCAATCACACTGAATACTATTTATTTTTTATAACAACTGGAATAACGACAAGAAGCTATACATTACAGAATTTTTGATTCAGTAAAAAAAATGCAGATTCAGACCAAAAACCTATTTAACACAATTTCATAAAATGTTTTACCTAAATGTACTACATGTATGAGGAAAGGTGGGGGACACAAAGTGCTGAGGACCTGAGAAATCCCATACTAATGTTCCATTTTTTCTGCTCACTATTTATAGACGGCCTCCTTTACATTTTTCACTTTCAGATTTTATAGGGTAATGATTATTTCCTCGCAGAAGTAAATAGCACAGCGCAAATTGCCTCTGCATGTGAGGGCCGTGGCTGATTTATACCCACACACAAAGTAGTTCACTGGTTCACGCTTTTATGGTCAATTCCTCACCACTTTTTACTGTTTGTCCCTTGAGAGTCAGTACCCTCCTTTGCTTCAGTCCCACCTCAGCACCAATCTGCCTTTTCTCTAAAAACAATGGACTTTTGCAGACCTGTGTCAGTGTGTGTGTGTGTGTGCCTCCAATTCAAATCTGCCTCTCTCGAGCAGTGCGAAACCCACATCTTTCATGCGACAGAAAGCTGAAGTACATGCAGCTGCGAAGCTCTTCCACCCTTTCGACTCAAAAGGATGGCTTGGATGAGCTGGCATAGCAGTAAAAGGTTGTAGCTATCTAACTATCCAGCCATTGTTGGTCTCCTCAAGTGCGTGCGTAATGAATCAGGATTGATCTGAAGCTTTTGTTGGTCTGCTGTCAAGCCTGCAGGTGCTTTATAGTAAACGGACTGAGTGGAAACAGTTAATTACACAGGAGGGGAGAGCATGTCCTGCGCTTCTGTTTGATGTGTAGGATTAGAATGCTTTGGGTTGGGGGTGTCCAATGCAAATGCTCTACCAGAGACAACACGGCTCATCGTTTTGTTATGAGGACACATTTAAATGACAGGGGGAGGGGACCAACATCTATTAAAAACACTGAAGATATTAAACTTCTCTAAACAGGGAAATAACAGGGTTTGTAGTAGTGGTGGTCCGTTACCGGCGTTAACGTGGTGCGTTAACGTGAGACTCTTATCAGGTGATAAAAAAAAACAAAAAAAACAGTGCCGTTAATCTATTCACAAAGTTGGGTTGGGATCTGGGTCTATACTACGCAAGCTATGATGACCTTCACCTTGATATTTTAGCGCGGATGTATACCTAGCCGAATTGCACTGTAGGGGGCGAGAACAAGTCTTCGAACCGCGTTTGCCTACTGTGAAACAGGGACGTCACTAGGACGGAAAGACAAGGGGGGCTTAGCCCCCAGGGCTGTAGGAAGGAATTAGCGTGTATAGAGGGCTGAAAACTTTTCACCAAACCTTTCCTTTCACTTAAGGAAACAAGTAAAGTTAAGCAGTGAACAGTTATGGACACTCATAGGATTGTTCTGTTGAACTGAGTACAAACGGCGCTACCAGAGAAATATTGCTAAACGAGCTCTGGTTGCTACTTGCTAACAAGCAGCGCCGTGTTGAATTAAATGATGCCCATAATGAATTAAATGACACTCCAAAATAGACCTAACAACGCCCATGCTGTGAAATTACCACATCAAAAGTGACGTGCCAACATGGATGCAGCTGAATTTATTTTTAAGAAGCTTCCCAAAGAAAACCTCGACAGGACTAAGGTTGATTGCACCTTGTGCAATGCGGGATTAGTTTACTGTAGGAGTTGAGAAACCCGTTCTCAAAGACTTACTTTTAGTTATTGTTTGGGTAGCACACCTTCTGAATGCCTTTGACAAAATTCAAATGAGCCATTTTAATCTGGATTAATCTAGATTAATTTCAAGATTACAGTGAGATTGATCTAGATTAAAATAATTAATCTATGCCCACCACTAGTTTGTAGTTATGCAACCAAAGTGCAACCAAAAACAAAACCAAGCAAAAAGGTAGCTCTTACATCTTTTCTTCAAAGGAGTTTGGGCTGGCTCTAAAATACTATTAAAACGACAACACACTTCATAAGTGACTACAGTTTTGGAGGGTTTTTTTTATTGCATGGTAGGTATGAAGACAAAAGGATTTTAGAAAAACACCTCAACATGCAACCCTACTTACAAGGAGGCTACTTCTAGTCTCTGGTAAGGATGTTGCTAAAACTGGGAGCGCAGATCCTCAAACCTGTTTGTCGAGTAAACACTGCTGCAGTCACTAAAATTCAAATGTGAGAAACAATGACTGATTCGTTTGACCCCTACTGGCTGACTAGCAAGTGTCTCACAAAAGGTGTATTTGAACGAGAGGCTATTCCAGGAGCAAATTCAATTTGTAGCAGCTATAGCAGCCTCAGTATATTGTCTTCAGGTGTTTTCAAACTTGGTCCGTTTCAGCCCTTAAAGCGAACTCAGATCGATTAGTCTCCTCTGAAACAAACCGACCTGAGACCACCTCGGGTGGAGGGCTCAGTTCGGTTCGCTTTGACTTCACGGCATGGTTCGGTTAACTTGTGTGTTAAGAACACAAAGCGCTCCGGGTTTTCTTCGACAGTTTTCGCCCTCTAGGCTTGCCATAGGTAAATCACATGGGTAACCATATGCATGCCTATGCAGAAGATACAACAGAAAATTAAAAAAATGTAAAGAAAATATGAAATATGAAATCAAATAAATAAATAAATAAATAAAAAAATAAATAAATAAATGAATAAATGAATAAATGAATAAATAAATGACTCAGATTCTTGTCAAGATCAAGTTTCTCTACCAAGCTGTTTTCCATTGTGGAAAGTATAGAAGTTTGGTAGCGCTTTTAACCATATACTCTTACCTGGGAAAAGAAATCCCAAGAATAGTGAATGTGAA
This sequence comes from Brachypetersius gabonensis, assembly GCA_037577145.1. Classification (NCBI taxonomy): domain Eukaryota; kingdom Metazoa; phylum Chordata; class Actinopteri; order Characiformes; family Alestidae; genus Brachypetersius; species Brachypetersius gabonensis. The sequence goes on along the minus strand of JBBJLR010000040.1, from coordinate 11,785,553 downwards.
GAAACAGCGGCAGCAGGTTGGATAAGGAACTTAAAGTGTGAACAGAAAAAGAACTGAGTTCCATTTACACAGGTCCACTTTTTGGACCACTTCTAGAGGACCGAGTTTGGTTCCTTTAAATAGGACTATATGTGAAAATACCCTTAGAGAGGTACTAATGATCTTCAAAATAGACTCCACAAGAATGGTCACGTAACCAGACACAATTTATCTTTCTTTGCCCCATACGAAAACATTAGCATTGAACAATATGAATGACAATCGCATGTTGACATGACCACAGAATTCCCATATTGCTGCATGCTTAGATTGCTATTCTCATGCAATGAAGATTTTTAAATGCAGGATGACGCTGATTAAACACTACCGATTTGTCTGTCTCTCATGTCACCCGATACAAGAAGACAAAACACATGCACCCCCGTCATCTTTGCTGCAAAATGACCTACTTTTTTTCCATTTTAAATGTATTATGCCACAACAAACAAATATCAAACATGAGATTAACAATCTCAGTGGTGTGATTTTATGTCTAAATGTGTGTTACTATGCAGGAAAGCACTCAGGGAATGTAAGATAAGGTAAGTTTAATTACACCAAAATATGTCAACAATCCACCCATTCTTTATGACCCCTTATACACTTCTGACCCTGTATGTTATTGCACACAACTAACATAACCTAATGAGGGCCTTTCCTTTTGTTCGCAATGTCACAGAGTACAAAATTATCCTGTTAACCTTTGACCACAATGGATTGTGACAATTCCCAGCGCAGGGCTAAATCCCTATTATTTGTAGCTAGAGGGTCAGCCCAGCTGCTGCAATCATGCTAATCTGAGGCTACAGTCTTTTAGATCATCCTACCCCTATTTCTAGGCTCTCTTTTTTGAGTGGGGGACAGGAGGATCTAGAGAGAAGCAAAAACCTGGGAAAAAACCTCGCTCTGCCAATCACTCAACATACATAATCCCTCATTACTGCTAAACTCTACATCTATCAAAACAAAACAACAGCTGTTGCTTATGGTTGTTTTGTGCAGATATTCATGATGCAACAATGTCCAACATATCGTTCAACTTCTAAGCTGCCAGAAAGTTTTAGATAAAAGGAAACTTTGGTAAACTAGGGAGTCCAACATATATGGTTCTTTGTAGACTTGAGATTCGTGATATAATTAATATGCAGACATATATCTAATCTCTTTTTTTTATCTTTTAGCTGGAAGGAAACAGATTATTTGTAAGTCGAGGCCAAAAAGGCCAAAAGAAGGCCTGCAAAATCAAATTGTGGAAGATTTGGCAATAGAAATAGATTTTAATCGAGGCATTGGCAAACCACACATTGTGTTTCCAAAAAAAAAAAAAAAAAAAGAAAACAAAAAATAAATAAAACAAATCAATTTCTATCCTGCACTGAAAACCCACTCAGTGACTCGAGGTCTTATTGTCATGGCCTATAATGTTAGCTTAAAGGGAAGCTGTAAAAAAAGTTAGCATTTAGAGCAGCTCACTCACAGACACTGTTTATTTTCGCGCGGCCCATTCGCCTGGCATTCCTGCAGCGAGGAGTAGACTGGATCACAGTGCCCCTGGGGGCCTCTGTCTTCTCTTCTCTTCTCTTCATGCGCCTACAGGGACTTCCCTTTTTAACTCCAGAGAGTGTGCCATGTTCTGTACCCCAGCTATGCTGCCACACAGCTTCATCAAGTCCCCTCTGCTCTTGTAAACCAAAAAGACATCCTCACAACTACAGCTTTCTCCCCTCACACCTCTCTGCATCCTCTTCTGCTTTATGCCCCACACACACAGACACACACAGACACACACAGACACACACAGACACACACACACAGACACACAGACACACACAGACACACACACACAGACACACACACACAGACACACAGACACACACACAGACACACACACACACACACAC
>JBBJLR010000040.1:11768135-11783513 GCA_037577145.1 Brachypetersius gabonensis | reverse complement strand
CCGAACCAAAACAAACCACTCTGACACGGGCTTTTGAGAAAGGAGGTCCATATGAGAGGACAGACAAGCAATGGAAAAATAACAGAAGCAGTGACCTTTTACCTCTGAAAAGATATGGTTCTCATTAGGATTGCAATGATTAGAAATTTTGGTGGTACGATTATAGTCTGACAAATAATCACGGTTTCACGATCACGGTTATTTTATGTGAATTGATTTCACAACTGTATTAATATATATAAAATCACACACACATTCTATAAAGGTTTTGAACTTTAAAAGCTATTTAAGCTATGCTGTTTTTCAAAATTAATTTGTAAAATAAAAGTCATCTCTGTAACCATCTGTAAGGCTGTAAAAATCTGTAAGGTGCACAGACAGGTTACTGCTGCTGCCTTTTAAAGTAAAAAAGTAATCTCTGGGCAAACAAATATTTAAATCTGTATTTGAACACACTCATGAACCACAGAATTTATAATTAAATTCAAGTAAACTTGCTCTGTAAACACATCCAGATCCTTTTGATGAACTACACATTTTTCATATTTTTAGTCACACTTTTTTAGCAAGAAAAATTAACTCAGATCTACCTGATGACGAACATAAATTGCACTGTTTTTATTGCAGAGTTGTGGGAAAGGCATCACCGAGCCCTATCTAATTGTGAGGTTTCACAGAGGTTGGTGGTTGCCCCGCCTAGAAAAGCCACGAGCACATTCCGTGGGGGACTAAAGTATTGGGACGCCCGGGTGATGTGAACTATTGAATAATTCAGTAATAGTTTAAGAATTGCACTAGTTTCCATTTTTATTGTTGACCATTTTTAATTTTTTGTTCTCATTGATTTGTCGTCCTGAAGTAACATTAAGTATTTATTAAACTTTAAATAAACATATTGGCAAAATTGCACAAATTAATTAAAATCTGTTCAGAAATGTTATTTGACCTAAATGCAGTTTAGTTCTTTAGGACTATATTTTTACCAAAAAAAAATGGTTTGGTTACACTGTTCAGTAATTTGCAGAAGAGTAAAAAAAATCTATAGTTACAAATCTATATAAATACTGTGATAAAATTTAAATTGTGACTTAAATGTAAAAAAATTGTGATCTATCTTGGCCATATCGTCCACCCCCACTATACAAATACACTGCTGCACTGGAGGTTGACCAAAAATCATGGCTTTGATTATTAATGATGAGGCAGATTCTGCAGTCCTCTGCCAACCCTTGCATACTCAAGCACCTTTACAATAATAGTATATAGTACATTCCCTTAGGACTATAAAGAAATGCATGAAGGGCTCAGCTGGGAGCAAGAGTCATAATGTTACCCAAACAGCACTTAATATGAATCATGGTTCATGGGGTTTTCTTGGCCAAACAGAGCACGCTCCCTCTGCAGTTGATTTTGTAAGCGCACGCTCTGGAGGGGCTTGTGAAACATGTTAAGCCTTAAAAAGCCACATCTTCCAACAATAAAAACAACTAAAAGAGGCTACTTAATGCCTTCACAGTTTCTAGGAAACCCTATGGACATGGAAGAATACATCTTATCAGGAGATTCTGTATTTTTTTGTTTTCCAATGGGTACACGATTTTACTTTATGCTTGTGGAAACACTGAAGTTAAATTTTGATGTTTTGTTTATGTTTTGTGTATCAATGTTGAATCTTCCAAGACAGTATGCCAATGCATTTTTAAGTCATTTTTCTACTGCTAGCAGATACAAAAAAAACAAACCAATATTTATATTATTTATATTTGCAGAACCCTGTGTTTCCACTTGTATATATACAGAAACCTGTTCACATCTTGGCACGCTTCAACCGGAGTCTAAAGCCATGCTTCCTGGCTTGCGGTTTTCTTCTCTCCTAGCTCAGTTGCACATGGAATTTCTGTATCTTGATACTGTCCACTTATTAAACTAGACAGATTTTTAGCAACAGAAGTGCAACTCAAAAATGTGCCAAGCAAAACTTTACCTCCACCAATACAGCGACAGTCATACTGTGACAGTGACACTCTACCGAGTACGCAACACTTTGCCTTCCAGATCCCCTGACAAAAAGCAAACCTAAGTTCCCCACTATCATAAAATAAGTGTACCCCTGACACTGTTTCAGAAGTGCTTTAATTGACAAGTTCTAACAATGCTGCATGGTCCTAATATGCAGCATTACACAAATAAATATTTTAAAATGTAAATTACCATCCGTATATCATCCCATCCACCCTACAGACTCACTGCCAAAGTCTGTTATTAAGAATAGTTCCTCATTAATATTGCAACAGGCATCAGTGCATCAATAAACCGCTTGTATAATTTTTAGAACACTCAGAAAATTAAGGCATAATATTACAAAAATCTGTTGCGCATACTTCTCTCAGCATTCTTCTAAAGCGAACAGAATGACTGATCAGTCAGTCAGTATATTAAGGAAAAAAATTATCAGCATTATTAAAAATATAATGTCTAGAATTAACAAAGCCACATACGCATGAGGATAATAAATGCTGAAAAATTCACAAACAAAAATAACTAAGAATTCATTTATTGTTCTGCACATCACAGCAATGCTAAAATACCAATATTAATGAGATGCCCTGGGATTTTTTTTCCCCCTAATTCCAGCAAGAAATATCATGACTTCCAGCGGCTCTGCACACAGTTTGACCCGCAGGCCCACAGACACTAACGTGACGCTCACTGTTCAAAGAAACTGGCCTCCTTTCATCTCCAGCTTTTTTAAAGCCACACTGGCCCATGCCATCTGCTTTATTCTAATATGAGAGCTTAAAGATGCACATTTTTGAGGCTTTGCGAGCACCGTAAATGGGCTTCACGGTGCACACTCGTTTTACGGCATGCAGTGTGTTACAGTGTAAAATATTCACTGCTAAACTGTGTGTGACGCTAGCCACCCGTTTGGCCTTCACAGCTTGGTGGTGCAGGGCCTCTGCGCTTCCACCCCTTCGACCTTCTGTCGTTCTCCTGCTCGCTGTCAGCTGAGAACAGTCCCGATCCCCAAGACCTTCCAGAGCAGCTCCAGTACCCCGCTAGCTACCATGCCTGGCTGAAGACATCTGTAAAATATTTTTATTCACTGCCCCACAAGTGTGCTGGCAAAGGTCTCCGAGCCGCAACTTGGCATGACTTCTGAAAAAAAGGGGAAAAAATAGCAGTATGACTGCTTCCTGCAGCTTTCTAGCAGGATGTACGTTTCCCTCAGTGGTGCAGTGCAGAGTGCATCGTGCATCAAGAGCACACAGTGGCTCCCTCCAGGCCGGGGGCACAGAACCCCGATGCAGGACGACCAAAAGAAATCCTGATGAGTGCTCCTTGGCCAGGCTGGCATAGCCAGCTATCTGTAACACATGTGCTATTCCATATTTAGAGAGACAGCCTTTCAAAACACGCAGCTGCCTCCCTCCACTCCACTGCATCCCATGTGAAATATTAAGACTCATTTGCAGGGGGCACATAACAAATGCCAACAGCGTTCCGTACGGAGAAGCACAAATTATTTTCAAATAGCATGGATTCGTTTTGATTAAGACACGTTTCATGACAAATGTCTACTGCCAGTGTCTATGTTACTGTGTTTTCAGTGCCATATGCATTGTGTAATTATTCCATAAAAGAGAATTCATGTCCTGGGGGATTTGTATAGAAATCAAAAGCAATGCGAGACAGAAAATGGGGACTGTTGACACAGTTTTTGCCTTTCAACATGCGTTAAGCAGCCTGGCCTTAAGTAGTGCTCTGTTATCATCATTATTATTACTATTATTATTATTCATTGAGTGCAGTAATAGCAGTTTCGTGTTCTGACAACTTGCGATAAATGTGAGGGGGTCTTTCTGTTAGTCAAATTGTATGAAAGCAGTTCAGTGTCTCAAAACACTAGATTAACTGTCACGCTGACTCCCATCTGATATTTTCTGGCAACACAGGAACATATCATGAACATTTAAAAATAAAAATTATTGACTAATGCCCTATTCCAGGTGTGGCTGCAGATTTTCATTCCAAATAAGACGACAGTTTACAATAGGCAAACTATCAACGGTCTGAAGTCAGAGATCAAATGAAGTGGAATCAGGTGTAACACTGTTTCATTGAAATGAAAACCTGTAGCCACAGTGACCCTTTGATCATGTTAGAGAATTTTTTTTTATTCATTTATAATTTGTAGGAGAAATGTTGCATTTCCTCTATAATCCTACAGGTAATGTGTTCTAAAGAATTCACTGCGACAGGCAGCACAGCACCCCATGTAGTCAGAGCCAATTATTTAACTTTATTTGAACTTATTTAGGAGGGGTGGACGACACAGTTTAAATTCAATGTGTGGAGAAACTTTGGCTTTCAAAGTTTAAACAGTAAAGAGGAATTGGACATGATCCAAACTGTGAACAAACTCTTGTGCAAAAGTAAAGTACAGTAACCCACCAGATCAGGAGTCACGGACTCAGTCACACGCAGATTTTTTTTTGAGAACCGAACTCAGTTTTACTCGATAATAACCACAATAGCGCAGACACTGCAAATATCCTCCACCTTTTTTGCGGCAATAAATATATTTATTTCTGGATGTTTTCACACTAGGGGACTAGGGGAGCAGGCGGTAGCCGACCTGGAAACACTTTTTTCGAATTCCACACCAGGGTAGAGCCCCCGCGCTCCAAGCCTGGTTTCTCTGCAGTGCACTCCAGGAGAACTTTCCAACGAGCCCTCATTTGTATTTTTAGCCCGAGTAGATCAGGGATTATTCCCCGAAAACCATTCACCTCTCCCCGGTGTCCCAATACTTTTGTTCCGCGACCTTCCGAGTTGTGGAATTTAAATTAAGAGGCGAATACGGGTTTACCTTTACGTTTTCTTTAAGGGTAATGTATTAAACGGAGTTTAAAATGAAAAAAGTGTTTGGAGGCTTTTTTTTTTTACTTTACCAAAACACAACGTGGTTTTTCACTATACGCGGGTGCTCTTGGAAGATAACCCTCGTGAAAAGCGAGGGGTTACTGTATTATGGAAATACGACAAACACACGGCCATACATTGCTAGAAATCATCCAGAAATAAACAACGTGTGGGAGAAACAATCCCCACCACTATTAGAGACCAGTGCAAAACGATTTTCTGGGCATTTCGTGGACACTGTAAATACTTTTACAACAGTGATTAACTGTATGTTTTATTCCAAAGAGACTATAACTCAGTGTGTTAAATATCCTTTGCTCAGATACTGTTGCTTTTTGTAGGTTCCAATCGAACAGTAAACTTTAAAATAAACAAAATAAAATGTATTGCAAAAACTTTTTCAAGTATCGTAGTTAAGTATCTGTCCGGTCTTCACAGCCTGTGTGCCGCATGTGAGCAAAGTATGTGGGTGCGAATAAGGCACCAAACACCACTGGGTAAGATTCACACTGTGTATATATTTGCCCGTGTTAACAATTTATTTCCCTTCCCTTGAATATGCTGCATGATGACCAGGACACTGCTTGAAATGAGGTTTTAGTCTAAAACATATTTTTAAACTGAATTGGTCCGATAACAGCAGAAAATGCAAGAAAATAAAGAACACAGTTTATCCAAGCCTGTACCAAATCTAGTCTCAAATACCACACACATGTTATATGATATTGTTGGTTGTGCATTTCTTCCTCTAGTGGAGTTTGAGCATGGTGATCTATTAAGGTTAGAAAGTACAACAGTAATCAGGGATACTGCAGTATTTTAAAATTCTGACATGTATTACACAAAAATGGCAAACGGTCAGAAGAACATTTCACCCGACGTGGGTGTAAGGAAATAACAGTTAGGAGCCACACACAGAACCAACCTGTACTGTATAGTGCAACTTTGTCATCATGTTAGTTTAACATATTTAATTTTACCTTTCTGTGCTCTTGCAAGCATCACTATGAAAACACACTAGCAGGATCTCAGTGCCTGTGCTGTAATTACTAATGATGCAATGATTCTGAATCAACCCAATACTATACTCACTCACAGTGAATCCGATGTCCGTAAGCTTCGTTGACGAGAATGATGTGTTTCTTTTATGTGAATGCTAAACAAGATCTCCAATGATGTGCACATTTTTCATACTTAATGAATCTGCACTGCCTTTGAATCGTCCCCCCACTTGAGTTCAAACCCAGTCTGTTAATCCGCTCGATTATTCCCTTGCATTGGTAGCAAACTGGCAAGAAAAAAAAATTTATTTGTTTTGCAGGGGAGGTGGATTGAAGATAGGGAGCAAACTCAAACAAGAAACACTTAAGCCCCAAAAAACAGAAACCCATGACTGCCACTATTTGTAAGCAAGTTTACAGAAAAACAAGTGGTGACTGTGGTCTCAGCTTTAAAAAAAAAAAACAAAAAAAAAAACATGGTACTCTGATTCCACAGTGCACTAGGCACCGTCACCTTTACAGGCAGCTTTGGCAGTGTTCTGATCCAACAGTATTGGACCCTGTCAGACTGACAGCACTCTAGAAAAGTGGCACTGGCAGGGCACTGGGGGAGGCCAGTCATATTTCATCCGGGTAGGGGATTGGTTGCCACCCTTAATAAAGTGCCTCCCCAAGCAACTGTCTAGTTCACCTGTAAAGATGTGGTGGCCCTGGTTGCAACAACGAATCAATAAAATTGATCAAATTCAAATATATAGTTGGCTGTGTATATATGGCTATCGATTTGTTGGGTCTATGTTTCAAGCTATGTCCTGAAGAAGGGTGTGTATTTTCTGACAGACAATAAGATGTAGAAACTACAGTAAACAGATGCTTCATATTAAAACCAGATAGCTGATTAAAATCTCTAATAGAGCTGGGTGGTATGACCAAAAAATTCTCACCCTATTTTTCAAAATTATACCTGGTTCAAGAGTGGAGCAGCACAGACGAGCTGGTTAGGCACTTCTTTTACTCCTAAAATTAAATATAACGAAAATGAGTCTAAAACCGAACCAGGGAGTGTGTGTTAGAATGTTTACTCTTTTTTTTTTTTAACTTTCTTTGTATTGATTTGCTGTTATATATTGGAATGGGGTCCATGTGAAGCATCTGCTGTATAAATAAAGTTATTATTACATGGCTAAAATATTTTTAGTCTGTATCCAATCTTTCAGGCTAAATGCTATATATTTTTCCACGCCATGACATGAAGAGCTAACCGCTACAGGCTGGGATTATTTAGCCCTTAGTTTGGACTATCTTTGTCCCCTAAGAACTGTTGATGTACAGAATCATACACATAGTGATAATTAGACAGCTTTGAAGTAAACGGCAGGTATATTAACATTACTGTATATGAAAGTGTTTTGAGAAATTACATGCACAAAAAAGCTAAAAGTAAGAAATAGCATGAAACACTTTCCCTAAAAGTAATATTTTACACCCTATAATCCACACACTTTATCTGACATGTCATGACTTTCACAAGGAGCTTCAGCACTCGTTCAAATGAAAAGTTCCCTTCCCCTAGCAGTACAGCAGTGAAAAAGGCCCCCCCTTAAAAAAAAGGTTCCAGCTGTGCCTCTTTCCGAACATTCTTTAGGTTATTTAAACCAGCAGTATAAGAAAAAGTCATAATAATAATAAATTACCAATTAAAGCAGTTCACCCATGTGTAGACGAAGATATATTTATAATCATAAGATACGTGTACCTTTATTATCAAGGCAGTTATAACTGTGAAACCCAACTGTGGCCTAAAAACTAATTTCCTATCTTGTCACTACTGACAAGAATTAGTGGGAACTAACACTGCCCTCTTCTGAAATGAAAGATGAATGAAATGAAAAGCTGTTCTCAATCATATTAAGAACTGCTTTCTCTTCCTGTTCTGACCGTCAGTTGGCCTAGTGGTTAGAGAGTTGCCCCTGCATTAAAATGGTTGTGGGGTGGTATCACAATACTGCCAGTGGCACCACTGAGGTACACTTGAGCGAGGTACAGTTTACTCTTAAACCCTGATGTCTTACATATAAACTGCTAAATGTAGTCTATAACCTAAGCACAGAGAAGTCCAAGTCAAGTCTCAAGTCTTTGTGCTCGAGTCAAAGTCAAGTGGGATCTTTGAGCTGTAAATGTTGAGCTCTAAATGTTTAGAAGATATGCTAATTGGCCACGCCCCGCAATTACAACTGGCTGTTACTTAGAAGGGGGCGGGGCTGCGTGCTGTGATATGCCCTCACCAACATGGAGGATTAGCCTTAAATGATCTTAAATCTAAATGTTAAACATGAAAAATATATCTTGCACTCTAAATGTGAAACTCCACAGTTAGATGGGACTCGGTGACACCTTCCAACGGCCTCTTGAAAACCGTTATTAGCTGAAAACTGTTCACCTTGGACAAAAGAATTGGGACAATATTCTGACTCGATTCGTACTTGTCTATGTGACTTAAGTGCGACTCAAGTCCGAGTCTCAGACTCAAGTCCCCATCTCTGCCTTAACATGGTGAAACAACTTGCTATTATTCTCTTATTGCTGTTGTGCTATTTAAAAAAAGGACATATAAATATGTCATACATGTAGTCTTAACATGATAACCCGACACTGTGATAATACCATCTATGTGTCACTGTGTAGGTTGCTGCTGGAACAAACTAAAGGAAGTAAAGTGATAATTTTGTCATATGTGAACACACCACAGCACACCGTGTGAACAGCACGAAATTCAACCTCTGCATTTAACCCATTCACCAAGTGAAGTGGCCAAGGGAGTAGTGTGTGGGGATGGTACCTTCCTCAAGGGTACCTCAGAGGCACCACTAGCATTCTTGGGATTCGAACCCACAACCTACTTATTGCAGGACGAAAGTCCTAACCCCTAGGCCACCAGCTGCCCATCAATATTAGATCGGCATCAACAGTAACTTTTAGCAGTAGCTGCTAAAAACTGCAGTATTCTCCTCCATCTTCTATTAAACAGCACATTTATTGCACTTTCAATATTATTTTTTTGACTTTCCGTGTACATTTATTTATTCTATTTAATTTTATTTTATTGATGTAATGCGTTTCAAATGACCTTTTTTCCGTATGATAACAAGCTACATTTGGTTTATTTTAACTTTTCTTTTTTAAATCAAGTTTGGGGGCACCCATAAAGCTGAGTCAGGGAAGATTCAAGCACAGTCTTTGGCTAGAAACACTCAAGGGCACAATGGTCTCTTTATCTGATGGATAGAGAAGGCTGGTATGTAACTCAGAAAGATGTGATAGGCTTCACATGCTTGTCTATGCACTTATAAGCTAAAACTTTGAAAGATGTAGAACTGTAGTCTGTGTCTAGATTTCTTATTTTAGGGTCATCTAAACTTTAGGGACTTCTACATTTAGGGACACCTTGCACTTTGCTCAGTGCTGCTGTTTCCTATCATACTCGTGGTGAAACACTAGTCACTCTGGAAGGTTTATGTAGAATGCTCCCATTCCTTTAAAGTAGGGATGCACCAATTGCAAACCGAGTTTTTTGTAAGTGTGATCGGCCGATACAGATTTTTCCAATTTTTTCCCCAGATAACAGAAAGTTAGAGCTGCTGCATGTAGTCGATGACATCAACACAAAAAAATGGGTTTCAACTTTTTATGTAACGTGGTAGTTACTTTCCCTGTTTACTGGTTACTTTTATAATAGTGACATATGATAGTGGCAGCTCTACAGCAAATACAAACAAAAATTTTCTTTAATATAAAGCTTTATTTTCATAAATTTTCTTTACAAATTTACATAAATAAAATGTAGTACACAAAAAAAAACCCAAATAAAGATCCATTTTCAACTAAGGTTTAACCTATGCTTTCAAATAAAGTTTAGTGAGTGAAAAAATAACAAGGCACCTTTTTATCATAGCAACATATACTGACAAAATGCCACTAATTGAACATTAATGGCGAGTTTATTTTGGTAAACAACAGCATTTCTGCCTTGTCACCAGAAATTATGTTTCTTTTTTCATCAGTTTGAAATCGGCAATACGTGTGAGTGATTGGCCGATCACCGATCAAAAAATCGTCTGTTTCCGATCACTGGACGATCAAGCATCCTTTTTTTTTATAGGGCAGGCCCATATTATTCTTCACTTCTAAACTGTTTATTTATTATTCTACTATCACCCCTAATGCAGCTCGAACCACAGCATGCACCCATGCAAGCTATATATCAAAATCTTCAGCTCAACATTTTAAGTTACTGTGCACACACTCATCTTTTCCTTGCCTATCGCTCATCCCTCCCCCCACCACCCCCATTCACTTCTATTCATTTGTTTCTGCATTATTCATACAAATGAATGCAGTTACAGGAGACTAAACTGCCAGGACCCATAACGAAGTGAAACTTTACATGAAACCTTAGGTTACGGCCCCCAGATGTCCATTCCCACATCCAAGTCCTGCACTCGTCCTTTCTGCTCATTAATAGATCCTTCATATGGCACAGACCACACAGACCAGCTCACTTAGAGCATGTGCAGCAAGCCCATCTCAAAATTTCTTCAGACATTTTCTCTTGTCTATTTATTGTTTGTCTATTGTCTACTGTAATTTACACTCTGCTGAATGTTTGTTGCACTCTGGTCCTTGGAGAAACATCTCATCACACTCTGATCGTGTGCACAGCTGATGATAAAGAAACTTAGAACCCTGAATCTAAAAACAAAACAGACATTATCTTCAAGTTTCAGGTTAATATCTCACGGCTGATCAGCCAGGAACTTGCGCAACCAATCAGAAAGATACGCACTGCTGTCATTTTCTCAGTCGAACATGAAATCATCCAAAAAAGCTTCATTTTATCAAACTGACAAAGTAGCCAGGCTACCTGTCGTTCTGTAAAGCAGATGGCACAAAAAGAGAACCTAAACACCGAGTAAACTTCTTTTCCTTTATTAATACTTTTCTTTCTTTTTATTTTAGTGGTTATTTTAATTTGCTGCTTCTACTTCTCTTGTTCTGTTCAGTCCACTTTACTTCCATAATAATGCACATTTCGCACTTGTGGGACAAATGGATTCAAGATTCTAACGAATGAAGATTCCTGAATCTAATAAAGAGTTATCTTATCTTAAAAAGGCCTCATCAGACTGATGTCTTTGTAATGGCATACAAACAGACCCCTGACAAAATAGTTGTATAAGAGCAAAATGGAATAAATTCATTGTACACAAAATCTAAATGGGAGCAGGAACTGAACATTCAATTGCCAGTGGGTGATTGGTACTCCATGTGCAGAACACATCAACTGTCCATTAGTTCTAAAAGATGGAGAGAATTTGGCTGGAAGATCTTAACTCATTTTTTTAATACACCTCATATTAAGAATAAGCAATAGGAATATAGCAGCAATGCTGGAAAGTCTGTGGACACAGGAATGCCAATCACTCCCATGTGTTTTGGACATGTGAAAAACTACAGCCATTTTGGGACAGAATTCTTCAGGTTTTTGAGGAGATATTTCATTTAAAGATCCCCAAGAATCCCAAATCAGTGCTCCTGGGATTGGTACCCGGCATTGTGTCTAGGTTAGAGGACATCTCTTCAAAATTCTCACACAGTTCCTTGTAAGGCAATTACAAGGAACTGGTTGAAATGTAATTCTCCGAGTCTGGAACAATGGAGGGTCATTGTAGAGGAAGTGTTCTACATGGAGAAATTGACGTATTCTCTCAGGACCAATGTTGGAACTCATTCAAGGTTATGTTCTAAATGGTTGGACTATAAGAAGAATGCTGGATCAGGTCTCAATGTGCTAGGAGACCAGTGCAACTAAGTGGGCCTTATTATTTATTTATGTAGCCTATTTATTTGTATATTTATTTACACTTTAATTTAATTATTTTTGCTTCTTTTTTTCTTGCAGTGATGTTTTGTTTTGTCTTGCTTCCTGTCGAAAATGTATAAATAGAGAGTTTAAAAAAAAGGCTTCATCATTTCATCAAACTGACAAAGTTTGTCATACGTGAACACGCCACAGCACAGTGTGAAAAGCATGAAATTCTGCATTTATCCTGTTCACCAAGCGAAACAGTCGGCAGCTGGGAATACAGTGCCTAGGGAGCAGTGTGTGGGGTCAGTACCCTACCCAAGGGTATCTCAGTGGTACGCCTAGCGGTCCCAGGATTCGAACCCACGACCTTCTGATCACAGGGGCAACTCCCTGACCACCAGGCCACCAGCCGCCACCATAAATGTTCAATGAAAATAGATTGCTATCATGATCTCAACACTGAGTAAGTGTAAATGTCTATTTGTCATACTTGAATAGACTACAGCAAGTCAGCAGACAGTCAGCAACACAGCGCCTGGGGAGCAGTGTGTGTGGACTCAAGGGTAACTCAGTCGTGCCATTAGCTGTCCTGGAATTCAAACCCATGACCTGATTGCAAGGACAACTCCCTAACTACTAGGCCACCAGCTGCCAGGTTCACTAAACTGAACCAAGAGTGTGGAGCAGACAAACTCCAGGACATTCTTGTGAAACCTTCATTTTAGGTGCCACTTTAACCAGCAAAGCATTTGACAGAAATAAGCCAGTCATTTTTCAAAGACTGCTGTTTATAATAAAGTTATTTACCTTTATATCAGCATGTAAGGACGCCTGACGTAATGCATAAAAACTAAACTCATAACCTTAAACCAGTCTACACTCTGATTTTTTTTAGCAGGACACAGTGACAGGTACTTGACGGCAGTATTAACATGTTATAACGTGCAAACTAACAGGTTTATCAACGACGTCTTTGCCATGAACCTGCTCTCTGAGTTAAGTATTCAGCCGTGTGTGTGTGTTTGTGTGTGTGTGTGTGTTTGTGTGTGTGTGTGTGTGTGTGTGCGTGTATGTATGTGGTGTGTAGGAGTGTTTTACATAGGTGTGGGTTAATGTGTGTGTGAGTGCACGCATGCATGTGTCACCTCGGTGACAGGTCAATACGTCAACAGAGAAGAGAATTTTCACGCTTTGACGAGGTTAGGACAAAAACTCTTTAAACAATTTGTAAACAATATTGAGACTCAAAAAAGCTGTTAAATTAAATATACAGACTTTGAAGCCCACGTTGCTACCAGTGCTAGAATGCTAACTGGCTAGCTGAAATGCTAGCAGGCTCTGAACTTCAGCTAAACTTTGTTTTCCCCCTGAATAAACCATTTCTAACACAATCACACTCAAACAAAGCTCACGCAAATTCGTCTTAGATACTTTTCGTCCAATTCATACTAGAAACAAAACGTTTTAAGAGTTAGAAGGTGTTAAAAGTGAGCTGTCGAGGCATGACGGGTCGGGCAGTTAGCCGGTGAGCTAACCTCGCTCTCTCCTCACCAGGAAGTGCCAGCTTAGCTTCACACGCTCCGAGCTCAACTCCACTCAGTAGATAAAGATGATGAAGATGATGAAGATGATGATGATAATGGCGCCTGCTCGACTCAGCCCAAAGTCGAGCTTCAACTCAGCCTCGCTAACTTCGTCCTGTATTGGAGGATAGTCCGAGAGCGGAGGAGAGCTGAGACTCTCTATCTCGCCATTCCAGAGGAGTAAAACACACATCCCAGCATGCCTGAGGGAGAGGGGCGGGCCATCACACTATATACACACAATACAGGACAACAACACACACACACACACACACACACACACACACACATACATATATATATATATATAACCACCCTCCTCAAAAGATTATCCTCCATTGGTATCACTCACACCCCCTTAGACTGGTTCAAATCTTATGTCTCCTGTTGCACTCAGTTCATTCAGCTCAAGTCTTTCTCATTCCAGCCTTCCCCTGTTACTTCTGGTGTACCCCGTGGATCTGTCCTGGGGCCCCTCCTGTTTACTATTTATCTCCTTCCTCTTGGTCAAATATTTCACAAATTTCACATCAGTTTCCACTGTTACGCTGATGACCCCCAGCTCTCCCTTACGAGGTAACTCCATTTCCAACCTCCCACCTTCTCCCCTTACTGACTGTGTGACAGAAATAACAATTTCCTTAAATTAAACAGTGATAAAACAAGTTCTCCTTATTGATACCAAATCAACATAATCCAAAACTGACTCCATTCCCCCTCTGCACAGGTTAAGAGTCTGGGTGTCATCCTCAACAGTACCCTTCCTTTTCAATCTAATATCAATAACATTGCCTGGTCTGCATATTTTAAACTTCGTAATATAAACCGCCTCCATCCTTCTTTTAACACCATCCTCGTTCACAGTCTTGTCATTTCTCTTTTGGATTATTGTAACTCCCTCCTTTTCAGTCTCCCACACAAAACTCTCTACAAGCTTCAACCGGTTCAGAATTCAGTCGCGCGCATCATTACCAGAAAAGTATCGTGTTGAATTGAAAATTATTCTGTTAACCTTCAAGGCCATTCACGGCCTTGCCCTTCCATATCTATCTGACCTCCTTCATGTTTCCACTTCCTCTCGTACCCTCAGATCATCCTCCTCCATCTACTTGACTGTCCCTTCTGCCCATCTTACCACTCTGGGGAGCAGAGCTTTCAGCCGAACTTACTACCACTCGAGCTTAGAAACATCAATTAAGACATTTGCAATGTCTAAATGGTCTAAATTTAATGAGCTTTTTAATTTTTGTCTGTAATTATTGTTTTACTGTTTGTGGCACTTGTTTTATTGTATGTAGAACTTGTTTAGTGTCCTTATGTGCTAGAAAGGCGCCTATAAATAAAATGTTTATACATGTATATATATTAGGGGTGGGCATAGATAATTTTTTTTAAATCTAAATTAATCTCACTGTAATCTTGGAATTAATCTAGATTAATCTAGTTTAAAATTATAAATCGAGATTAATCTAGTTTAAAATTATTAATCTAGATTAATCTAGATTAAAATGGCTCATTTAAATTCTACCGAAGGTCTGAAGCCCACTCCCCACACAAAATGATCCCAAGTCACCCTAAATATATAGTCATTTTTCTACTATTTTAAAATTATATATCCAAACAATTATATATCCAAACAAAAATACTATGAATTGAAATGAAAAATAATATGTCTAGCTATCATTATTAAATTAAAATTATGCACTGGCTGAGCCTGTTGCCTTAAGAAAGTTTGCATTCTGGGAGAAGTAGTGTTTCAGTGTTTGGTAGCACGGGAGTTTTACATGGCCCTCCTTTGAGTGACTCTCGTCACTCTGGGGTTTTTTTTTTTGGAGAAAGTAAATAATTGCACTCTTTCCAAAGGAGGAAAGAACAGACCCTGCTCGCTGTAACTGTTTTATATTTGGACCCGCTTTGTGGCCGAAAGTAACGAGCCAAAGACGCCTGGCTAGCAGCCGCTAAAGCCGAGGTTGAGAAGGCAACAACAGTATAAAATATTTTT
>JBBJLR010000040.1:11728324-11747462 GCA_037577145.1 Brachypetersius gabonensis | reverse complement strand
TTAGTGGACAGTATAGGCCTTTACAGTCATTTCATTTCACAATTCATCATAAATCACTGTTTTTTCTAAAATAAATCAAAACGACGTTTAATAATAATTAAAGAAACCACCTCTTTATTATAGTCGCGTGTTGCTGTAGCTTTTTGTTTTCATTTAATGAGCCAGTACAATTTTTTTGGGTGTTAATAAAAAATAAAAATAAAATACAAGCCTAAAGCCTAATCTCAAATTAAACATTTAGTTTCCAATCAGTCACACAACAGACACCAAAATGAATCATGTGCTCTGATGGTTCTGGGTTGATTCTTACCTGTCAGAAATTGGGGAAATAGAATAAAAAGGGTCTTGCTCGGATCACGAGCTTCCAGGTGTGTTTGTGCCCCTCTGTCAATATGTATCAATAAGTAGATTGTCCATGTCGAGCATGCATTGGAGGTGATGGCGCGTGCAGCTGGAGAGGCGCGGTGAGCGAGAGGTGCCGTCCTGAGCGCGCGCTGGAGAGGAGGATGGTCACACTGCACCGCAGCCTATGGCAGGAGAAGGGATGCGAGAGAGATCCTACCAGCAGATGGGGGCTGTTCCTCGTTCCTTGTCCTCCATGTGGGTGTCAATTACAACAGAGCCACGCTAGGAAAGAATTAGCATGCCTGTGATTTGTTTTATTATTTATCTGGAGCGCGAGGCCTTGTTCAGGGCTTAACAAAATTACAAACATCTCCAGTTTCCCCCTTTATTTTAACCAAGTATATGTATGTGTGCGCGCGTGCATGAGTGTGCATGCGCGTGGCAGTGTATGTGTAAGTGTGTATGTGTAAAGAATAGGCAACGTAATTTTTCGTTCTCATCATGTTTTTATATATCTGAAGTCTGTTTTAGTCAATAAGTGAATGCTGTGTGTGTGTGTGTGTGTGTGTGTGTGTGTGTGTGTGCGCGCGTGTGTGATTTTGTGTGTGAGTGAGAAGAAAAGGGCCCGTCGTTTTTCGTTCACATCATGTTTATGATATCTATGAAGTCTGTTTTAGTCAACACGTGAAGAAACGAGCACTGATCAAATCTTTAAAGATAAATATCTTTCAGAAGGTTAAAAAAAAAAAAACAGGCCAGCATCGCACATCACTTTATTCACAGTATATTTACCCTGTGTGCTACAGCGTGGAAAGAAATACTATCCATAGGTTATAAAAACGTTGTAAAGCACCAGCAAATAGAGACCATTCCAAATCTGACCGGATAACCGATCATACCTTCTACCGGACCATACTCTGAACCTGTAGCTGGACATGCATGAGGAAGTAGGAAGAAATGCATACATGTGTGTGATTATGTATGAACATAACTGCATGTGATATTATTATATTCCGCTTTTTTTAGTGAGGCTTAGACTTTATATTTATTTCACTACTTTGTAAAATCTGGGTGTTTAACTGGGAATCCGTCACACTAGTGCCATTAACCATTTAAAACGGCCTTCGCTGTCCCAGTGGTTAAACATTACATCTGATTTCATTCAAGATCATCTTCCTGAGCTCAGACTTTCTCCAAAGTTGAAAATAAAGGTTTCTAAATGGTTCTTGACTTGGATCCCCCCATAAAATCTCTGAAGGAGAATTCATTGAATCATAATAACTGAAATACATCAAAATGTTTCTGCTATGGCTGAAGCAGAGTTAAGTGAAGCAGTAGAGGCTGTAGTATCATAGTCTTTGTGTAGTCTGTTAGTCCTGAAGTGTTTGCAAAGGCTCACCGCATTTCATGGGTTAGTTTTCAAAATAAAGAATGTTTCAAATAACGATCACAGTGTACATGTTTTTATTTAATTGAAATATTATTTTAGTCCCCTGATTTTCACATGTGGTTCATTCATTGCACTTGTGACAGCAATTAATGGCATTAGGGGAGACACACACACACACACACACATAGATTCATTTTAATCAAGTACCCAGAAATGTCCTGTGCTGTCATGCTACACTTTTGGAAGCCTTGAATTTACGTAGCAGATGCTGTGCACCAGCATTTAGAGCTTTGATTCTGATAGGGGATGTTCATTCTGGAAAGCCTAATGAGAATTTACAACCCCCCCCACACACACACACACACCCACCCCCATGACAAACACACACACAAACTTTTTTTCGCTTTCTCCCTTCCTCTATCTCTCTGCCTGCTTCTCTTGATGCTGAGCCCTGCTCTGCTGATGCTACAATCACAATTCCCCGCATGTTGACAGATGGAGGATGGCTCTGTATGACTAGCTTGAGTCCCCACAGTCCAACTGCTGCCTACCCAACATTTTTTTCCCAGTTGTAAATTCAGTGCTGACTGGTCCTTGAATCGTGAGACTAGTTACACAATAATGCATATACACAACCTTATCAGCATCTATAACATGATAGACAGTAATTACTACAAATTAATGGTGCCTTTTCTGCAAATTGGAAAAATATATCCTAAACTCGCTTCAGTATTGAAATACTGCGTACATATTCTTTTTAGGACCTTAAAATAAAGGTTCCTTGGCTAGTATATATGGTTCTATATATGGAATTCCTTTCATTAGCATGGAACCTTTACATTACGTGTAGGTTATTTATACTTTTAATTGATGAGTAAAACATACAAAATAAAACGTCTCTTTCCTTTGAAAGGTTCTTTAAAGTACCAACAAAGGTAATTTAATCAGATAACTATAACTCTCTTAATTCTTTTAAGTCTTTTAGTATTTAAACTTTCTCCTAACTCCAACCTTTCTTATGGAATTTGCACCTCCAGGTGATACACAATGCACAAACACCAAAAGCAGATTTAATAGGTAATCATTTTATTATATATATTATATAGTATATCCAACAGATATACTTAAAACGCAGATAATCTGTAGTTTGAGTGTTCAGAAAAGAGCTGAAGAGAAAATGCTCACATGTATTCTGGAACAAGAAAGAAATAAGAGAGAATTTTTGGAACAGATCTGCTCCTGCACATTCATTGGTGCCAGCATCCAAATGCACAAGCAAAACTGTCTGAAGAACTTTTCTAGTTATTTGACACGAGTTTTAGTATCATGATTGCTCATACTAGAACCAGTGAGTCAGTTTTGGCCAACTACAGATAACCTAGACTCAGTATGCAGTCTACTGTCAAATGTAACTAGTATATTCTTCAGAAAACAGTGAATCAGCCGTCTTGGAACATTTCCAGACAGAGATAACTTTCATAAAGTGATGGTATTATCAGCCAACCAGTGCAGCAAACACATTCTCATTCTCATGTAAGAATGGAAAAAATGGTTTCATAACAAAGGTGCATTATCTCCTTTATCATTGTAGTTCTTTGATCTTTACGTCGGGAATTGTTCAAGTTGCTTTTCACAACTTATTCAGCTGACAGCTGACATTTGACATCTTCAAATACATATATAAATGGATTGTTACTTAAAACAATTTCACAAATGTGTAAGAGCCAAGCCTTGGTGAAGTTTGCCTCTTTAGATATATACTGGAGCTACGAAGCTGATGTTGCTGATATGTAACTGAGGTTTATACCCAATTAGCAGAGGAAAATGATTCTTATTTTTTACATTTTGTTTGAAACAGTAGAGTTAAATTCATGAAAAGTTTGAGGCTTACTCAATCATATTTTTCCTACATTGTATACAGTTATATATCGCTAAGTGAGCTCTCACATTGGTTATGTCTTCAGGAGCTAGACTGATAGCCCAACAATACTAAGGAATGCACAGCAGAATCACTTGATTGTGGGCCAGTTTTCTATTTCCATTTCCAAAGTCTCTTTAGGCCATCTGGAAGTCTTGTGCCCAAAATTAATCTCCAGGCTCTGACCCGTTGTCCTCCATTCTCAAAGACTTTGGACTTACATTCTGTCACATGCACTGAGGTGCTCAAAATCATCACATTAAATATGCAGGGTAGCATGCAGATTAGAGGGCACCTCAATTTTAACCAGCTATATCATTAAAATCACCTGAATAATATTGTGAAGGCGCCCCATGTTTTAACAAAACTGCTCTGACCTGTTGAGGTATGAATTCCAAAAGATCTCTGAATGTTTGCTGTGGTATCTGGCATCAAGATATTAGCAGCAGATCCTTTAAGTCGTGAGGTGGGGCCTCCATGGTTCAGACTAGTTTTTCCAGCACATCCAACATCCGCCAATTTCGTTCAGACTGAGATCTGGGGAATTAGGTCAATTAGGTCAACGCTTTGGCATTTTCCTCAAACCAGGAGGGGACAATCAATTATTATTATTACTGTTTTTTTTTATAGACAACTACCTTCTCAGCTGCAAAAACACTCTGAACAGATCTGTGTTTTAACGCAAAAATTAAGTGTACCTCGTTACGCATTCCCATGCAAGACTCCACATGCTTCAAGGAGCTTGTAAGGTCATTGAAAAATGCGCTATTCATCGCAAATCAAATGTAAAGGGAAGAGTTGAGTTCACTTGGCCATGCAGAGTGACGACTTTGCAACTCTAATGCAAAGTTCTAATATGTACATTAATTTTTTAAAAATTACATTTACATAAAGCATCAACCTGCCGTCATGTAACATGTTCATTTACAGCTGGAAACATGTAAGATGGAGGAGAAACTAATTCGCGCCAACTGTAAGCACAAAAAGAAGAAGAAGATCATAGAGGCTGGTGGGTTTTTATTGGTTAGAGGATGCTTTAATGTTAGCTGGTCTATGTTTAGTAGCCATCACTGACAGGCTCACTATAGTTTATTTTTTTGTCCACAATGTCAGGGTCTGTCCAATATGTCTTGGTCTGCTTGGTCCTCACTGGAAGTTTGGGGTCACTTGAGTTCAGTAACTGACAGGAGTGTCCCAATACATTTGTCTGCACTATTACAATATCTGTTAACCAAACTTCCAATGTCGCAGTGCAAATTCACAAGCGGTTCCACTATGCGGAGGCCAAGAGTTCTGAAAAACCTCTTGAGATCTGTTTTCACCCACACTGAACAGAACAGACAGTTGTGTTCTGACTTTGGTTAAGGCTGGTCAGAGTTTTTCTAAACTAGTCGTATGGTTTCACTAACAACTGGGAATTTTACAGAGAAACCTGCAGCTAGCTTATTTCTGCTTCAACCCTAAGAACTAACTGTTCACTTGCTTGGCAGCTGCCATTGTAAAGCGATAGGGTTGTGCCCCTATACCACGGTATGGACTCTGTGTACCTGTAACCCTAGTAAGGATTAAGCTGTGTCAGAAAATGAATGAACGACTAAATTAATGTCTTTTATGTTTTAGAATGTTCAACATGATTCTCATTTAATGACCAAACTAATAGATAGTATGTTATGTGGTGGTTCATAAACTGCAACCTTTTGAGATGTCAGATTTACCTTATTGGAAATAATTGACGTTGTTTGAGACTTATTTGTGTCCGATTGAATTTGTTTGAGATTTATTTGTGCAGTTTGCTAATAGTTTGTGCAGTTTTCACTACTTGTTACTTTATTAGACTCGTAGCTTTAGCCTTGACTGATCAGCTACATTTGGGGTCAAAACTGTGCAAATGAGATTTTTTGCAGTACTTTCTCTTTACTGACCCTTTAGGTATGTCTACAGAGTGATTTGAGCATTGTGTTCGCCTAACAACATATAAAACCACATCTGGAGTGACATGCAGCAACATTCTGGCTGGATTACTTTGGAAGGGTCTTGGGGAGATGCCCTACTGTTTTGTGCAGCTATTTGCAGCCCTGCCCAGAGGAATCCAGCCATGTGACTGACAGTCAGATGTGGTGGGCTTTGTCCAGCAGTGCTGGCACAACCACAGGGAAACTGGTTGTCCATCTGACCACTTTGGAGAAGCTGCAGCCCCAGGGCTGAGTGACATTGTCTCTGTTGCATGACCAGACGGTGATACGGGGGCTGCTCAGCTGCTGCTTGATCCAGCACACACACAGGCGAGAACAATGCTAACCCAGGCCACATACACACACACACATTCACACACACACTTTCTTACTCAGAGGGACAGCCCAGATGCTAAAACGGATTTTTTCAGCCATCACCCAGTTGACATCCGCTCCTTTTGGCCAACTGCGTGTCATCCACAGCCTGGCCTGAGTGCATGGGTGGTGGGAGGGAGCGGCCGTCTGTGGCTGGACGGCTGCAAGACTCTGCTCTCAGCCTCGTCAGCCAAAGATGATGTCTCTCCACAGACCTGAGTCCAAACTGGACGGCATTTCCTGTGCGAACTGACCAGTGGCAGTGCACGGTACTCTGCGGCAGCATATGCTCTAGCTGAAGGTCAGCTCTGACTCCAAAGCTCTGCTGATGCAGACACTATCTCCCACATGGCAGCTTGGGTGTGTTTCAGTACAGAGCAGAACAGAAGATCGCTATTACAGCCAGAACACCGGTGACATTTGCTGATGATGAAAGGTAATTAATGGCCTGTCAATAAAGCACTGTAAAGATATAAGCGATGAGACAACAATAAGAAGGTAAATCATATACAAACACTGAATGAGCTTAATCTATCCAGTTTTTCCTGTACACTAAGTGTGACCATTCAGCAATGATGATTCACCATTAAAGTCTTCCAAATTACACACCTAAATCATCACACCTGTAATTACACCTGTAATACATAACTAGCCTCATCACTTTGACTGAACAGAATGAACATATTTAATTTATTCATGTTTTTGTTCATTAATGATCTCTCACTATAGTACCCAGAATGCACTGCACAAAGACATCACCCAGTCATTAGTCATCCCTTTCCTGGCTTCTAAACTAGCGATTGAGCTCTAAGGCTAATAATTATTAACTCTTGCCATTAGTAACTCTTATTCTCACAAATAATTGATATATAAGATGTATATAAAATGATATACAGTAAACCCTCGTTATTCGCGGGGGTTACGTTACACGAGCACTGGCGTATAATGAAAAACCGCATTGTTGTGTTTTGGTCAAAGAAATGCCTTAAAATGTCTATTTTAATAGTGTAAACTCTAAATATGCCCCCAAATGTGCTCCCAGAACACTTTAATTTCATTAGAAAATCTGTTTAATACATTCAATCTGTTTAATACATTACCCTTACAGAAAATGTAAAGGAAAACCAGAGGTTTAAATACAGAAAAGTCAGGAACGAGAGAGACACAGAGAGCGCGAGAGAGAGTAAGAAAGAGCGAGAGAGAGTAAAAGGGAGTAAGAGAGAGAGAGAGAGAGAGAGAGAGAGAGAGAGAGAGAGATGGAGCGAGAGAGAAAGAGAGAGAGAGACAGACAGAGAGAACGCGCACGCGAGAGAGAAAGGGAGAGAGATGGAGACAGAGAGACAGAGAGAGAGACAGACAGAGAGAACGCGCGCACGCGAGAGAGAGAAAGAGAGAGAGAGAGAGACTCAGAGAGATCGCGTGCGCGCGAGAGAGAGACACAGAGAGAGAGACGCGCTCTCCGGAAAAGTCACGAATGAGAGAGAGAGAGAGCGCGTGAGTGAGAGATACATACAGAGAGAGAGAGAGCAAAGAGTGAGTAAGAGAGAATGACAGAGAGAGAGAGTAAGAGAGAGCGAGAGAGGTTTAAAGTCCATGCATGGGGAGCCAGAAATACTAAAATGAGTTTTAAAAAAACATATTGCCACGAAAAAAGCAGATAATATTTGCAGGTTCCGCATGTTTTGAATATTTCCGAGTAAAACGATCAGTTTCGTTCTCGAAAAAAAAACGTGTGTGACTGGATCCGCGAGTCCCGATACGCGTAAAACTGGGGGGTTACATTATACATAAATAATAGACACAGCAAAAATAGGAATTATAGGTACTTTGATAACTTTAGCATTTAGCTTGTCCTCCTCAAAAGTCATTTCTGTCCTTTATGTAAGCCATTCTTTCCACTGTGATATTGATTTGAAGCCCTTTAAAACAGTCATAGCTGCAATAAGATATTCAGATTTCTCACACCACCTTTCCTCTGTGAACACAGCTAAGGAAATAAAAAAAGAGAGTATGCCCTGAAAAATCCACCCAAGGCAGTTGTCGATTTTCAAAAGTTCCACCCTTTTAGATCACCAGAAGGGCGTTTTACGAATCTTTAAAGATCTTACTGCTGCGGGATTGCCGCGAGATGACAGTAGGCATGTTTACAACCAATGGAGCAATTGTTACATTTGAAATGCCTTTCTGAGTGTGGATAAACTGCATCCATGACCTGGTCAGCATGTTCTAATGCACCATTGCGTATGGTTATCAGGGATATATAATATGTGGTTATTATAAGGGATACTCTAATATGTGCCTGGACATTTCTGTTCTGTACAGGTCTACTCCATGAGCATGTAGCAAAATCTTTCTTCCAGAAGTTTTTTGGATACAAACAGAAAAGAGTTTTGATGCTCTTTTCCCCACTGGAGATAGGATAACTTGTTCATTGCGTTTATTCATTTAAGTGTGATAAGAGGAAAATACTGAAATGACATTCTTCACATGAGTGTAGAATTTGGATGCAATTTGCCTGGCTGAAGCCTGTCAGTTTCCTTTCACGATTCTCAGTTTTCCCTTGGATTCATGTTGTCGTCCACAGAATTGGCAGTCATTCTTGTGTTTTTGCACCATTATTGGTAAAACTAACAAAGAGCTGTGTGTGAAAAGCCCTGGACAGAAACTGTCTGGGAGCTGCTAAAATCTTCATATCTAGTTATGTAATTATTATACTACATTCAAAGTCACTAAGGTCACACCATCCCATTCCAATGCTTGTTGGAAACTGCTCCTAGAAATTCTGGTTTGTTTGATTCACACCCTATGCCAAAATCATGTGCTGGGATGTACTGTTTGTGTGGGTCAACCTAATATACATATATTTTAGTTCTGTTGCTCCAGTGCAAGACTACCAAAGCAAACTTTATTCTAAATGTTGAACATGGATGGGTGAGATAATAGGTTTATTTTTTTTGCTGTTTTTTAAAGAAATTATGCATTGTTAATAAAGACGAGAAGGTAGAATAAACATTTGGATGGTGAAAGACTTCATGACTTTTTCATGCAGCTGCTGTTCATACGGATTCAGCTGCTCCCATTTCCAGTAAATTCCCATTAGAGTTCAAATTCATCTGTCTCTTTCTGCCAAGTGCTCAAATTCATGTTTGTTCAGTGGTTATGAATTCAACTCTGGGTCCCAGTTCATAACAAGACTAGTGAGTGCTTGTCTGGTGAGTCCTTTAGCTCCAGCAAGCCCACCTGAAATCTGTTTGCAGAGGGACCAGGAGCCGTGCAGCGTTTGCATCTCATTCTCCAACTGCTAGGAAGCGGAGTGAGGAGAGAAAGCGACAAGACTAGGCAATCTCTGAAGTCTGAGAATGCCGAAGAGTGAGGCAGACATGAAAGTTGGCCTATTTCATGGTCAGGCAGTGGGACTGGGGAGTGTCCTGAATGGCAACGCATCTACTTTAATGTGACAGACAAGTCCCTAGGCAAAATGAGCAGACCCGTGGCAGGCAGGCCCAGGTACTTGATGAGTGTGACACCTTCGCCATTCCGCTGGAAACGTTGTTGCCGCACGCTCCGCCACCTCGTCTTAGAATTCACCCAAATAAATTTGCTTCTCATGCGGAGTGACGACGGCGCCAAGCCCTCACCAACCTGTCCGCCCCGGCTCTGTTGAGATCATGAATCTCCTTGTCGACGCTTGCAGGCCTTTGCTCTCGATCACTAAGCACTTGCCTTGGGACCCACCTGCCGCCCGGGATTGTGGTCTGCATGAGCCAGAGGGTGAGGCTGCAGCAATGCTGTGGTACAGACACATTCCCACGTTCAGATGCTGTTTGCTCGGGTTACCAAACACAGTGCTGTCCTACTGCCCTATGTACGCTGGCTGACAGGTTGGGGGGCCAGTCGCCCAAGGGCATGGTGCTACTTACGTTTACATGGCTGTGGATGACTGACATGTAGAGACAGGCCAAAAGCAAAAAGGCTTAACCCCACATCATGCTGCCAACACACAGCAAAATCACTCAGATAATCTACATGGGGTAAAAATGCATCCCTGCATTACGATGTGTGTGTGTGTGTGTGTGTGTGCGCACAGGAGGAGACTCAGTTGCATTATGCTTGGTAATGAATCATAATATTGAGGAAAATATCCACTGTGGCTGTTGACAAAATTAAATTCTCAGTGTGGAAAATGTACTGCTGTTGTTTATATTCCACTATAATCAATATATATACTGATACTCAATACTCAAATCATGATGAAATTCAGTTTACTACAGATAACACCTACACTATACATTTAAATGTATTGTAATTGTTCACTGTACACTGGAGACAATTTTATTATCTTTGTTGCTACACCATATTTAAATACACATCTGTATGTGTTGCAACAGCATCTTCTTGAGATGAAAATGACAGAAACTACAGTTGGTAGCGACCCAAGTAACAAGCCTCTGGGATATATGGAGAAGCACATGAATGCCAGGAGTCAACGCTGTGTACACAGATGGAAATTAATATGTTGATTCATGTGGCATGTTTAACAGTATGAATCCATCAGTTCACATAAGTGCAGGCCTACAGCCTGCATGAGGACTTATTCATGACATGCAGTTACAGCCACACTGATAGCATTACATATGTTCAATACCAAATATCTGCCGTAACCTAATGTTTCTTTGTGATTTGAAACATCTGTTTTGTTTTTTGGTTATGAATTTACAATGAATGACTAAAGTTTCAAGACAACTGGCTTTCCCTTTGAATATATTCAAACAGAGATTTACTTTCATCCAAAAGTACTGTGACCTGTTGAAACTAAACACAGTGTGTTATTCAATTTGTCTGCTTTAAAAGAAACAACAGCAAATGTAGAATGACAAGAGAAGCAAATCGAAAGAATGGCAAGGTCATGAACCTCAGGTAGATGTTGATAAATAAATACTAAATATATCTTCCAGAGAAGACATTCATTAACACATGCTCATGGTTGTGTTTTTTTAATTATATTTTATAAAAAAGGTTTCATAGATGTTCTTTGGCCTTTTCCACATTTCTGTTATTTTGTGTCATGCTTTTTTATTGATTGAGAGCTGTCAGAACAATCATCCTGCAACGTGAATATTTAGTACTGCAACTAAATTCACACCTACTGAATTCATAGCATTGATGAGCAGGCCAATCTCAGGTGGCACAAATCACAGTGGAGAGATGTGCTTCATCGTACTAGTTCAAGAAGTGTGGGTTGCACATCTGGCGCACAGGATTTCATCATTTCAAATGGAGAGAAAGGAGAATGCACATTCAATCCAAAATCAGTGCAAGCACACAAAAAGACTTGCTTGGGAAGCAGTTAGCCATGGAGCTAGACATAAAAGGCAGAGTTGAAGCTTTTCTTAGTAGAAGAATCCTCCGCATTTATTTGGCCATATGGACACTGTAAAAGATAATTACAAATCAAGTTAAATCCACACCTTTATTACAGCTTAATGTCTTTTTAACACATGATGTCAGGGCTATAGGCTGTGTTGCTTGATGCCAAGTGCATGGGGTCAATTAATGTAGTAGGTGACATCAGTCTAATGGTATCATGTAATTTCCAGTGACCTTTTGACTTCATTACAAGAGTATGGTATTGCACTGCATGCGAATTTACAGCAGAACTTAAATGCTCTTCCACAGCATCTCCCCCTTTGCTGGTGTGCAACCTCAGTGAACACCTTGTATCCAGATAATGGGTCACTGTGTGTTCTTTCCCCAGCCTGAAAATGAGCCAGATGTGTGTCGTCTGCGACGTCAGATGTGATCAGACATTGCTTTGGAATTGTTGATCATTGCTAAGACATAAAAGTAGGAATCCTAGAGCACTATTATTTACTGTAGGTTAAAAAATACTAGCCTAGGTCTATTTTTTTTATGTGGACAGCCATTTCTTGTGTCTGAACTGAACTGAACTCGGTCAAAAAGGGAAAGTTTGTGGACGTCACCTCAAACTGGCTTCAAGACGGCAAGCGCGCCACTTTCAGCCATGACAGGCTCCGACGGCAGGAGAGCCTGCGGCGCTGTGGTGACATGCCATTTCCCATGCCATCCCTGGGCTCCATAGTGAAGCTGACACTGCCTGTGCATCCGCTGCTCGTGTGTGTGCACTCGCCGAGGTTACAGGTCTTCTGGAACTCCCTTTCTGCCATCAACTTTGACTGCACCATCATCAGCTATCCCTGCTGCTGACAGCCACAAGGACACAGACCTGAGTGGCTCCCTTATTGGACATACAGGCCTCTAGGTGAGACCACATCAGCAGTTCCCAAACCACTCCTGCACATTTTTGCGTTTTCACATCTACTTCAGCTCAAGAAGAGCTGGGTAATTAACCAAAAGGTGCAGGGCAGGGAGTACTCCGGGACTGGTTCTGAACCAGTGATATACAGTGTTCTGTTTGGTCTGCTGCTTTACTAGAGGCAAGTTCATGGGTTCAGATCCAACTCTGAATAGATTTTAGGGCAGCTGGCAGTTAGGGAGTTGCCCCTCCAGTCGGAAGGTCATGGTTTTGAATCCCAGGACTGGCGGTGGCACCTATGGTACCCTTGGGAAAGGTACCATCACCCAGGGTGCTGCATCACTGATTCAATTGGTGAATAAGATTAGATCAAATGGAAGTTCATTAGTCCCACAAGTGGGAAATTTGCATTGGTATAGCAGAAAGCGGACTGTAAAAGTAAGAGCACCAAAAACAATAGGATAAAAACGTGATAAAAAAAAATGTGTTACATGCAGACAAAGAATTTCACAATGTAAGCGGTGATGTGTAACGTGTGACAATGAGGGGTCACACCGTACCTTCCTGAAGTCACTCTTATGACACAACAGCATATTTAATATTTTATGTCACAACAGAATATTCTGTGTGTCTGGTTTGAGAAAGAGAGGAAGAAAGAAAGGAAAAAGCCAAGCTTCCGCTAACTTCAAGATCTGGTTTCGGTGGAGAATTGCCAGTCTGTCCCAACCCCCACACCATTATCTCGAAGGCCTCCTGGTGAAGCCTGTGGATCTGAGTCACGCTCTCCTGAGCAGACAGGGCGGCCTGTTCTTCGAGCAGCTGAACGGATCCAGCAGTTTTTCCCACACTTCGATCTTCCCACCTCGCCTCGTTCTCCAGTGTATTGTGATGTGAGGGGGTCAAAACGAGCCGTGGAGCCCTCGCTGTAAGATGAAGCTGCTGTTCCAACCGGGGTTCTACCAAGTTTTAGACCACCACGCACACTCCAGCTGCTTCTGCAGAGAAGAAACTTCTCTCCACCCCAAGCTAACTACTCCCATGCCTCTGAAACTGTCAAAATTGAAAGAAGCACGGTGCTGAGCCAACAGGGACCAGAGTCACCAGCATGACGTTGCTGCTGGCTGTTTTAGACTGCACAGTTTAGGCTGTTTAATTTTTACAGTTTTGCAGATACACTATATAGATGAAAGTATTGGGACGCCTAACCATTCCACCAACAGGGACTTTAATGACATTGAATTAAAATACATACACTTTAATGTGGAGTTGGTCGTGCCTTTGCACCAATAACAGCTTCCACTCTTCTAGGCTTTGCAAGATTTTGGAGTGTTTCTGAGGGAAATGTGTGCCCATTCGCTCTGTAGAGCATTTATGAGGTCAGGCACTGATGTTGGATGAGAATGTCTGGCTCACAATCTCTGTTCCAGTTCATCCCAAAGGTGTTGGATGGAGTTAAATCAGGGCTCAAGTTCTTCCAAACCAAACTCATCCAACAGTGTCTTTATGGAGCTTTGTTTGTGCACTGGGGCACAGTCAAGCTGAATCAGAAAATGTCTTGGTCTGCTAAAGCATCAAGATGCCCTTCACTGAAAATAAGAGGTGAATTCAATAATTAAGAGGTATGTCCCAATGTTTTTGTCAATATAGTGTATTAACTGTGGAAAGTAATGTCCTTATAGTCCTCAAATCAATAAGTATCTGACTCCATATTCTGCAGGTCAGTGGAGTTTAGCCAATTCTGCTTCAGGCCTTCTGTTGTTGCAGCCTCCTCAAGATCTTGTGGAAATACAGTTTAAAATGTATTTTTCTACAAAATGCAGCTGTACTTATTTTGAAGGATATGATCACCTTTACGTCAAGGGTCACCTACCATCCAGGATTTTCCTAGACAGGCCTGGATTTTATTATCAAAATCCATTACCCTCAAATTATCTTCATATGTTAGCATTCTTATAAAGTGCTTGTTTTTTATCCATTCTTTCCATTGTTTTACAAAGAATGGTTGTGATTGGTTCAGATTACCCTCAGTGTTTGGGAAAGATGCACATTTGGTGATACATTAAGGTACAAGGCAGCTGTGAGATTAACTTATGTAGCTGAACTGACATCCATCTGCTCTAGACTGCTTTGTGAGCACACCACTGTCGCCAGAATTTAGCAAAAACATAAAGCCACTGATCAAAAGGGCAGAAACTTTGCAGTGCTGAGGTGGCAGACCAGGTCTGTTCTGAATTTCTTCTCATTGACTTTCTCTTTGCTGTTTTTGCTTTTCTGATTTCCTCTTGCCTGGAGCTCCCTAGCCCTCTTAGGGCTGGCGGGTTCAATGCAAAGTCTTACAATCTGTGAGATTTCAGTTTGTCCAAAATTCCTTGAGAAGATGTTTAAATAATCTTGCAATTGTAATAAAATTACTTTTTACTAAGCAAAAACAAGCATGAATTTTGTTTTGTCTTATCTAGAGTGTTCTAGTAGGAAATGGCTAAAATTAAATTCAAATGTATTGTCATGTACAGATGACAATGCAACAATGGACTCAAAGTCACCTCACAGTAGAATAAAAGCATATAGTAAAAGTATATAGTAGAAGTATTCTTGTATTAAAATAAAGAGTAAAATAATAAGATGTATAGTAGACCGTGTTTAACATTTACAAGAATTAATATCATGTCTGTCCCCAGTTCATTCAGCCACAAAAATCTGAAAAAATAAGATGAATGTTGGAATTATAATTTAATGATTTATTTTACAGCTATCCACCATAAGTACATTGCTACTACATTTGAATTATTTTACTTTTTCTGGATTTAAAATAGGTGTGTAGGACAATGTGTCACGATGTGCAAAGAAAGTCATCTCTATGCAACAGTGACCCACACAACAGTGTTCGTCTAGCTGAGTGCAGACACTCAGTGCTGCAGTATAAATGGCTCCATACATACACATATATGAATCTGCACCTTCTCACTGACCTAAACCAGGAGGTGGTTTATTACTCTAAAACTGCACTGCTCTTTTATTTGAAGGCCCTTTGGTGTGTGACATTGAGGTACTTTCTGAAAACCAGTGGGCGGTGTGTAAGAGGTGCTATTTCCTTGTCTAGACCGCTGTGAGCAGGCTGTACTATAAGGTTTGTTTTAAACACCTTCATCCATGCTGCTGTATGACAGCTGTACACTCTAGACTATATAATTCCTCCGGATTCAGTAGGTGACAGTTTTTAAGTTTTTAAGTCTGAAATAGACTGAATGTTACTGAATGTTAACCTCATCATCCTACCTTATTATCTGCTGCTATTTTATCGCATGAACACTGAGCCACTTTCAAAAGCCAGCTTGCACTACTGATCTGCCGATTTAGTATACCAAACCTACTAAACGCAGGAATGTCAGTGTTACACTCTTATTTGTTACACTTATGTTCTTGTCATTATGTTGCACTAGTGTATTCTACATTTGTCATATGTGAACACACCACAGCACACAGTGTGAACGAAGTCAATTTCTTTCCTTGTTTTTAACCCATTCACCCACCAGCAGGCATGGGATTCAAACCCATGGCCTACTGATCACAGAGACAGATTCCTAACCACAAACTGTCCCGGATGTTATTTTGTATTGTCTAGGCTATCGTTTTAGTATTTTTTATACTTTTTTTAAACCCCAAACTAACCAACCAACCAGCCAATTAACCAAACAAACAAAATTCCACACATATTCCCCCAGTCCACTTCTTTGTGAGTGGCCCTTTTGCTCTGTTTTTATGGGTTGAATTGATAAACTAAAACAAACAAACAAACAAACAAACAAACATGTACACACATTCCTCCAGTCGACTACCCAGGTGTTCTGCTATCTGGATCCTTTCATGGATTTAATTTATAGACTTAAGAAACAAACAATCTATTCGGTTCTATTTTAAACTAAACTAAACTAAACTAAACGAACAAACAAACCTGTCCACACTTATTCCTCCCGTCCGCTGCCCAGGTGTTGTGTTGCTGCGTGACGTCACGTGGCGCGGCTCGTACTTCCTGGTGTTTGATAAACAGTGCAGAAGTGAGGCGGCCGAACAGCTGCAGGCTCTCACTTTACCGGGGAAACAAAGTTCTTGGTGCTCGCCGGAGACGTGAGGCAAACCCTCTGGAACATGTGCTGCAGGTAGCCGGGAGAGGCAGAGCTCCAGAGCCCCAGAGCCCCGCAGCGTCCAGGAGCCGTCCTTCACACGGAGAAGCCCGAGCCGGGGAGTGGATCACCATGCAGTAGCCATGGACAGCAGGATACGGTACGTCCGGGCTGTTTAGCTCCTCCAGGTCGTACCCTCCCTGTCCAACCCGAGAGACCAAAAATCCGACCCGAAGCTTTAATGTCTTCCAGCAGGCTGGGAGCAGACGCACTCCATTCATATAACGGTCAGTTAGCTTAGCATAGCCTAGCCCCGGAACGGCTCTGCTGCCCCCAAGCTTTCTGTGCTCAGGAGGAGGACACGGAGCTTTAAGATGCCATGACATGACAAGCCAAAGGGACCCGTCCTCAAGAGCCACGAAATAAATATCAGATTAGAAGAAGTTTTAGGTTCTTTGCTGGAGACTGCAGAAGTTGCCCTGCCTGTCTGGCATTAGCCGTCTGAGCTAACGAGTGTAAAGTGTCAATTTGTCTTAAGAAAACACACCACAGCACACAGTATAAAATTCCTTCTCTGTATTTAATCCATTCACCATGTGCAGCAACGGGCACCCAGGAACATAGCCCCCGGCGCGCAGTGTGGTGAAGGTATCTTAATAAAGGGAACCTCAGTGGTCCTGGGATTGGAACCCACGACTTTCTGATAAGCTGTCCCCAGCTGAGTTCCCTCTTTGGGGGTGGGGCGAGAGCACAGAGAGCCTGACACGTCAGTGCATCATTTAACACCAGGCCTGATCAGCTGTGCTTTTCTTTTTCAGGGATATTTTGTGTGTGTATTTAAGTCTTTAAAAGTGAACGGAGAAAAATATGCTTGTGATTATGTCTGTTGCAGTGAGAATCCAGAGAGGATGTTTGATCTGGTACTACAGGTGGCATGTCCCTCCTCTGAAAGAGAAGGTGCGTTTGTTTCCTTTGGTTTGATGGTGTGAAAGGGTGGGTAAACTCATACTCAAGTACAACTTTTGTGAGACACTGTTACTTGCACGGCAGCAATGGAGGACGTGACACATTTGTCAGTATAAGAAGTAAATTTCACTTACCATTCAAAACAAGATAAGATCAGAGATCTTTATTTATCTCATGGGAAGTTCTTTTGGTCAGTGCAACAAGAAAAATATCAGTTAATAGACAATAGAAAAATACACAATAAACAATAGTGCAACGCAGTTACAAGAATATTACTTATACAAAATAACATTGCAGTGTGTAAGATTTAGTGTGCTGTACAAGGAGATCAGTAGTGAAATAACAGCCCAAAATGAAATACACAATGCCAAGCAGTACGGATGCTGTCACCATCGTAACACAAATCAAACACAAAAAAAGCAGCTTTCTATTGCCAGAGGCTAAACATCATCCTTATAAATATACTCAAATACAAGAAAGTGTCAAATGATCCAATTCCAGTCAAGTCAGGTGGATGTTTGTCTTACAACATAAACTGCATCAGCTATTAAAAGGGTTCCCTCCTGACTGTCCACCTTTGAGTCATTGCAGAAGTTAGGTGTGGGTGTAGAGATCCACTCGCTACTATTATTAATGTGTGATATCTTTTTTGTAACTAGGTTACGTTATTGCAGGCCAGTGTTAACTGTGCTAAAGATAGCAGTTTTCTGCATGTGGTAGATTACCTGGACTCTGAAATGCTCAGAGTGTGTTGATTTGTGTATGTATTTCACTTGCTCTGTAGACGGTAACCATCAACAAACTTTCTATTTTCATGTATGATGTTAGTTATGGCAGAACTTTAAAACCTTCTCATCATGGTCTCTATTTAAGTAGATGCATGTCTACTTCTGTAAAGCAATTACTGGTAGCCTAATCTACATGAAAACCCAAGGTTGCCTCTTCTGCTTCATTTGAAATGAGAAGAAGTATTCTTAATAAGCTGGTTTTGCTTTTGACTTAAAATGTCCAAGTTGTCCTGCCTGTTTAGCTGCTTAGCTGTTTAGACTGTATGAAGTTTATCTAGCTAGTGATCTGTGTATTTTATACCAGAAATGATATCTAAAATGGTGAAAGCTCTATTTGTGGAGTTACAGTGGTGGTTCAGTGTATAGTGGTGCATGCATAGGACAGTGTTGGACAGGGACCAAGCGAACATATGTGGTCTT
The DNA here is from genome assembly GCA_037577145.1 of Brachypetersius gabonensis. Classification (NCBI taxonomy): domain Eukaryota; kingdom Metazoa; phylum Chordata; class Actinopteri; order Characiformes; family Alestidae; genus Brachypetersius; species Brachypetersius gabonensis. The sequence continues at coordinate 11,728,913 of JBBJLR010000040.1, read as the reverse complement.
TAATCTCTTAATGTCTTGGTTAAAGCAAAATAAAATGAATAAATAAATGAATATCGTGTGCTGTTTGCTGTATTTCAACATAAATTGTCGCTTGGAACCACTGCAAAACAACCTCGGTGCCATGTGAATGTATCCGAAAGCACAAGATCGGTTTTCCCCAATGAAGTTAGATTTTTCTTAAGAGTATACTTTAGAGCAGGTCTATTCAACTAGCGGCCCGCGGGCCGGATGCGGCCCTTTTGAAATTTTTTATGGCCCACAAGACTGCCAGTAAATCAGTGTGTGATTTTTGTGATTTAATAAAGTTATGGCTTTTGGATCATGATTGGCTGGTAGCCCCCTGCAACTTTTGTCAAGACTGATTATGTGCTGTGTTATATAAAATTAGCCAATCCAGGGCTCGTAAAATTTCTAGATCCCTGGTAGCCCTTCGGGCATGCACTCTTCAGTTTTTGGTAGCCCAAAATAAATTTTAATAAATTACTTTTAATGTATAATATTGTAAAGGAAAGAAAACATCAATCAAAAAATTGTTAAAACACAAATTACAACAACTGTATAAAATTACAATCATCAACTCAAATATTTG
>JBBJLR010000040.1:11703843-11715994 GCA_037577145.1 Brachypetersius gabonensis | reverse complement strand
AGGCCAAAGGAGCCCCAACTAAATATTGAGTGCTGTACATGCTCATACTTTTCATGTTCATACCTTTCAGTTGGCCAGCATTTCTTAAAATCCTTTTTTTGCATTGGTCTTAACTGATATTCTAAAAAAAAAAAATAATACAAAAAAGGAAAACCACACCAGAAACCCTCCCACCCAACCATCCAGCACTGCTAGCAGTCAAGTCTGTTTAAGAGTTGTAATAAATGGAGAACATATATTCAGGAATTGTTGGTATTTATCCATGAGAATATACCTGATACGTTCTATATGTAAAGTAGTAATTATTTCTGCAATCCACATGTCCAATGTGGGAGCCTCCGCCTTTTTCCAGAATTTAAGTATTCGTTTTTGCTGTATCAGACAGTATTAAATTGTGTATGGGAAACAGTAGCTTTCTCAGTTCTTCAGAGGTCCCCATGATGATTACTTTCAGATCTGGGTTAAGAAGGAGCTTTAACATTTGGGAAAAGACACTAAATATATCCTTCCAGAGGTTCTCTAGTTTGGGGCAGGTTGCAAAGCTGTGGGTTAATGTAGCTTCTTGAGACTGACACCTTTCACATAAGTAGGAGGTACATGGAAATATTTTGCTCAGTCTAAATTTGGAGTAATATAATCTGTGTAACACTTTAAATTGTATCAGTTGGTGTCTAGCGTTCATTGAAACTCCACTCCTATAGCTTGTTTGTAATTGGTTGACCCATTTCTTTTTCCCAAGCATGTTTATATACCTCAGAGGAAGAGGCATTTACATTTAGTAAAACACTGTAGATGTGGGAAATGGACTTGTCAGGTTGGTCTCTTTTGCCTAGACATATATGTTTTTTTCGGGCCAGCTATAGAGAAATTCTCCATGTGTGTTTTAAGATAATCTCTTACCTGAAGGTACCAAAAAAATAGCTTTTAAGTTGTACTTTTCTTGTAAAGGTGGCAAAAGTACCTTCTAAGTATAAATCCCCCACTGTATGAAGTCTTTTAGTTTTCCATAGTTCGAAAGTGCAATCAACTTTGGAAGAAGGAAAGACATTTGTCTCAGTTTGAGAAGCTGTTTCCAGATACGAACCATACTGTGTATTACAGGATTGCGTGTTCAATGTTCTTGGTGACAAGCCAGTCGCTCCTGGGGAGAAGGGCAAGTTTTTTTTTGAGTTGTGTAGTTCGAGATAAAGTTGAATAAGGTACATGAGCAGGTTACTGGCAGAATATCATAGAGAAGTTCAGAAAGGCAGGTATATCAGGGAGACCAATAAAAAGGGAATTATTTAATCAATACGAGAGCTTATTAATGCATAGACTAGCATTTTAGCATCAGTGATATTCAGGAAAAGATAAAAAATATTGCAGCATTGCAGTGATGAATCTCATCTTATCTTTCACTAAATCTTTCCTTCAAGTGAAAGTATAGAGTCAAGAAAGATTACAGACAACTTGAGTGGGTTTGACAGGTATGCCATCAGCAAAACTGGACAGTTTGGAATTTTCAGCCCTACTTTCCTAATTTTAACTTTGTATGTATTTAATTAAAAAAAGATTTTATCCGTTAAAAGATTTGATTTTCATGCTGTCAAGACCTTTACCTGGGAGTTGGTAGTGAGTATTATAATATACTGTACTTATTATGAAGTAAAAAAATATTTTGGAGTTGGCAGGTAGAGATCATTTAAAGGACAATTCCACATGTTTCAGAATGTCTATATAATATGATCTTTTGTGATAGCAAACAATATCATTCAAAGTGTTGATTTTAACCAAGGGTCACAAAGACAACAACCCAAATTTAGAGCTGAAAGAGATTAAATGCAGAGATCACAAGTGCAGATGCAATTATGCAAGTGCTGTTTAGTAGCAATTTTAATAATAACAAATTTTATTCAGCATTGTTTTTTAACAAACAGTAAGTGGGCAAATGTAATATAATTTCTTGAACTGACAGTCTGGCACACTATATTCAGTGTGAAAAAAAATCAATGTGCAGTTCTTCTTGGCAAAGAAAAAGGCCTCAAGCTTAAATTATAGAAAATAAATGCCTTTAATTCATATCCCAGTATTTGTCTGAAAAATCGCAAATAGATACTTTCCTCAAAACATTCAGCCCTAAAGCTAGCCATTCTATTTACTATCCAAGATACCTTTCTGTGAAAAGTCAAATTTATTCACTTAAACTAACAGTTGTTTCAGTTTAACCTAGCATTATTGAGATTCAGCGTATGGGTCCCACACTCTGGACATTGCTTAAAATGAAACACTCTCTGAATGTAAAAAAAAGTACTAGAGATTTCAAAGTGTCTGTTTTCGTAACCTATCAAACAAGATAAACTCCAAATAAAAGGAACATAGGCTTGTTATTTCCTCTAGAAGTGGGAAACACCAAGTCACTGCACTCAAAACCCAAACAAATCACGTTTTGTGCTGCTGCTCCCACTCCCTTTGTTAATACAAACAAGTTCTTTCTGACTAACTATAGGCCTCTTCAGGTTTAGGGTTAGCATACACATCTCTGATATGCAATCTTAAGAAAGGTGTTCAAAAGGCTTGTTTGAAATCATGGCATCATGTGTGGAAGTGCTTAAAATTATTTGGTGATGAGAAAAATGCTCAGTGCAGTTTAACAGTAAAACTGTTTGATATGAAGACATGACAAGCTTCATGAGACATCTCAAATGTGTTTTACTCTGTGTCTGTAGATATGTATGTGTATATTTAAATATGTAATTGTCTATATGGGCATATATTTATGTGTGTGTTTATACAAATCTATAATTTACAGTCACTTCTATTAAAACATTCTTTTGCGATGCAGCTGCTCATCCAACCTCATTAAATTTTACATTCTTGCAGAAGTGAACTGTTCAGTTCAGTTGGTACATAGACAAGGAGAGGATTGAGCCTGGTGAGAGCACAACTGTGCTGTTGTGTACTTCTGGCTGTGCATTCAGTATCAGAAAACTGTATTGATCCAGGAGGAAATTGCCAGAATTCCTATGGCATTCTGGCATAACTCTGACCCAGACTCTAACCCTTTTCTGCCCCTGCAGTGAAAATAGGAGTCCTGGCACTGAACGTTCAGAGGAATGTGTAACAAGAACCTGGACCTCCAACCATACTGCTTAACTAAATTTAAAAAAACTACATAGATGCAGAAAACTACTCATTGGTTGAGCCCGTAGATTAGATCTGGTATGAAATTCTTAAACACAAAGATAATATTTAATGTTAATTTTGAATTTCTTCTATAATTGTAGTCTGTATATCCAATAAGATAACCTTTGCCACAGACTATCATTAAGCAAGAGAACCCAAAACATGGCTTTTTCCTTTCTTTAGAAAGGTTCCCAGGCAGCAAGTGATCAGTGTGATAACTTTAAGAAGCATGTCATTGAAGTGTAGTATATCCTTTCTTGAGGACCTTGCTTGCTAAAGTAGCATGAAATGTAATGCCATTTGCTGCATGCAATCAGGGGAGCGCCAAAAAAGAGTTGGAGAAAAACATTTTTGAACAACTGCGAGTGTTTTCTTTCTGCTGAGCTTCAAAGATGCTAGCTAATCTGCTTACCCCTTTAATTGTGAGCTCTGGGGGTGGAGCTGCTCGTAACTGGAATAAAGCTACTGATCCAGAAGTAAACTGATGACCACAGTTATCCCCTGCTTTTGGCACTCCAACGCCATCCTCCCCTCCCCTTTCTGCACACCCCTTCATTCTAGAGGGGGAGAAAAAGCTCCTTGTTTCGACAATAGAATTTTTTTCTTTTTTTTTTTTTTGCCCATATGTTCAGTTGACATCTTCATCAGGTTCACAGCAGGTTACCTTAGTTAACTCTCACTCGACTGCTTGATGGGATTTTCTCCCAGTTCCTTGACTCCCTCGCTCAAAGTCTAGACGAGTACCAAAAGAAAACCCAAGACCCTTCCAGTGTGCCACTTACAATGGCATTATTGTGGGCGTTAAGTAGCTGCAGCTTCCTCTAACTGGCTGCCTCTCTCCACAGACCTGTTAGGACACACAGACAATGGCTTTGTTCTGGGCCATGGAGTGGGCTAATCCGGACTACTACATACTGTGAAATAAATCTTTTATAGGTAAGGCTGGGGGAGGAAGGGGGGGTGGAAGAAGAGGAAGGGAAAAAAAAAAAGACTTTGGCAAGAAGGTTGAGAGTTCAGCAGTTTAACCTCTGGCCAAGAATGAAGAGAGAGGAGGAGGCACAAGGAGAGGGAGAACGGTGGAACAAGCAGACTGGCGTTACGTGTCTCTTCATCTAATGGCGTCAACAAGAAATATTGACCAGGTTAATGTAGACCTCATTTTTAAATATTCTGTTGATTTGAATTCTTTCGTCTGTAGTACCAAGCAACCAGCACTGTTGGTTAGTGGAAAAAATGACCCACTTATTCCGTACACGATCAAAAGCTTGAAATTGAATTAATTGGAAATGTAGCTGGATCAGGGACATCGTCCCTGATCAGGTATATGCTGCATTAAGCCCTATCCAGTTTTTTTATTATATTTTTTGTGCTTCTGTTTCTCTACCGTCATAGATGTGCCGTGTCCCAACTCCCATGAAATTGACCTGAAATTTACCCCCAAAATGCCATTGTTTAGACAGTGTTTAAAGCAGCCACTAGTGATGCACTGGTCAGGATTTATTATGACCTGTACCCAACAGACCTGCAAATTCTTTATAACTAGCTATAAGTTGTTGCTGCTGTGTCCGTCCCACCTGCACCTACAGAACTTTCTAATAAGCTGGCCCAAATCTGCCCAACACATGGGTCACATCGTCTGACCCGTGGGTTATCAGTTGACCCCATGAATCATTTACATTTATCAGACGCTTTTATCCAAAGTGGCCTCCATTCCCTAACTACAGGGGAGCAATTTGGGTTTAAGGGTCTTTCTCAGCAACCCAGTGGTGGGATGCTGAAGGTCAGATTCAAACTCATGACCTCATGTTCCAGAGGCTAGTATCCTACACACTAGGCCACCACCACTGGTGGCCTAGAATTACTGCTAGCCACCTATTCATTAAAACACTGTTTATTCATAGACACCACAATTTTTATGCTTAACAAATCAGTCATCAGATTGCATAATAAGCCATTATTTAGAATTATAAAATGGATCTTAGTAAAACAGTAAATATGAAGCAGTAAATCAACGCATGACTTTAGAATGGCCATGCACATATATTTATCATTTCTTTTCAGGTTAGATTATCTTGCCAGATAATACTTATATAGCATCTCTTATTTGATCAGAAGCTAAAAATCTACATGTCTTTAGAATGGGCCATTTGATAATGTTATATACAGTGGACACTTTAACAATTTGGACCGTTTAACAATTTGTAAACTGAGAGTTCTTTAGTATACCTCATAAAAGTTCAACTGAATAATTCAGAGAAACAATGTCTTATGTGAAGAAATCCTGTAGAAGTTTGTCCACAGACCTCCGTGACCAGGAATCCGTGAGTGCATAATTACCCTTGCAAGGATGGCCCTTCCTCTCTGCAATCAATGTGAGTGTCATTTAGTTGACGTAACAGAATTGGCAGTTAGTGTCCTCCAAACGTGTCATGTGACATTGCAGGTGGGGCAGTTAAAAACCTCTCCGCATGAAAACATCAAAGTCTGGGACTGTTTGTCTTGTGTTCATTGGATCATGAATTCAGAAAACATGACAATTGTCTGAAAGATACCAGGAGCTCTTGGCAAGAGTACTTTGCCGTAGATTTTGTCAAATGAATCTGAAACATTTTAAGTATGTATGAGATTATGAGAGCATGAGAAATCTTGATGCCCTTGACTCAGATCTCTGTATAAATGTTGGGCTATAACTTGTATTCTGCACTGTTCCGGCAAAGCAGAATGTTTTATGAAGGTAGCAAAAGTTTCGGGTAAGTGAATCAGACAATGTCTTAATCAACAGAGATGGGGGCACTGTGGCCATTCACCATTACAGTGTTGCTGTGGTTAAGAGGAAGCATATTGGTCTAGGAACCTGAATCTTTAAATGTTTAAATAAATAGAGACCTGTTCTCATCCTACTGCTTTTTTATCTCACTGTTGCAGAGCACTTTGTGGTGGATTTTGCTGCTGGGATTTTCCTGCTGAACTGCAGCCTTGGTTATCCGCTTTCTCTTCCCTTCCCCAAACCACAGTGTGTGAGGTTTCTCTGTCTAGGTGTCTAGAGTCATCCTTGCAACATTTGATTCCAAAACTTTAGCTGAATTGTCTTCTGATTTTTGTTCTTAAAACAAATAATCAACATATAAGTGTATTTCATGTATGAATTCCATTTTGTGCAAAGTAGTTTTGTGCAAAGTATGTATTGTTGCTTTGTTCATTCCTGCATTGCAATTGAAATGAATGACCTCGTACAGTCGTATGCAAAAGTATGAACCCTCCCGGTTCAAATAAGTTTATTATTTACAGGGAACATGCTCAACGATCATGTGAACAAACCAATGCATTTACCTACACTGAAAGCGACAAACCTTATCCTTCGCTTGTAATGTAACATTTTTGGAGACATTCAGTAACTGTTAATAGTCAGCTGTAAAATTGACTGTGTTCCTTCATGCCTATTTCAATCACATATTGCAGAGTAGTTCCATAACTTTGGCTGTCAGTTTAAATGGCTTCCCCCCCGTCTGTGTTTCTTAAATTAGGACTATATCCAAGCATCAGAAAAATGATGGCACATTTTGTTGACATGTTGGCATAATCGCTGTTGTTATAGACCTTTTATTTAACACAACTCGACCCATAACGAAATCCAACGCATGAAGCTACTGGCAGTTCTATTAACATATGATGACAGCCAAGCAGCTGGGCTGGCCTCAAATCTGACCCGTGTTGTTTGTTGTGTCTGTATATTCTTGCAATATCTCCTTGGCCCATCCGAAGTGCCGACAGACAGACAGAGGTGGTAAAAAGTGGTGTCAGCTGTGAGAGCACGCTGGGCTCTCTCCACCACTCACCTATTAACCTGCTCCCCCCCCGGCCCAGGCTCGATCAAAGCGCTGCGTATTGACTTTTAAAGGCAGGCATCCCCGGGACGTCAAAACATTGATTTGCGACTGACCCGCACCGCCTGCGCTCAGGGCACTAGCGTGTTGCCACGCGGCGGCGGTCCTGTCGAAGGTTAGCTGGGCATGAAGCCCAGGGGGGATCAATGGAGGGTCCTCCTGAGCCCTTCCATCAGCTGCAGCCCTGCTACACTTTGGGTGTGAAGCAATCGAAAATAGCTCACTCTGAGGTGATTTCAATTCAATTCTCACCCATTAGTCGGTGTTCATGGCACAGTCAAATGACTTTTCCCCAGGCTGATGACAAGAGCGTACTGGATTGTTTTCTGCCATCACTGCCAGACAACGCGTTTTAAGAATTTACTCTGGTGACTTCTTTTATCTGTGAGATAACAAGGATGTCATTGATTAGTACTTCCAACTCTTTAGAGCCCTGGTTGGCTTTTTTTTTTAAAACTTTTTTATTCTATGTATCAATTTTCCTTTTTGGCCCAGTAACTTGATAAGTTTGAGCATTTCACCAATGGTACTGAATTGTTTTAAAAAGATTAGAGATATGCGATATTAACAGATTACACAAGTCAAGATTTTTTTTATTGTAATAAGCAGAAACCACAACAGACTTTTCTAAACCAGTTTTTCATGCTGTTTTCAGATCTTTTTTCAGTTATTTTCAGTCACATCAACGATTTTTTATTAAACCGCAGGCACCAATCAAGTAACTGTTTCAATATTTTCAATGTGAAGTCAGACAGGCCACACTCTGGCATAGATCTAATTATCAGTGTCTGTCAGGTACCACTGTTTCTTCAAAAACACTCAGCATATGATTATTATATGCTAATTATACCAACTGTCATGCAGTATAGAACTAACTTCATCACAAAAACTGTACGTACAGGAAAAACTAAACACAGATTTGAAATCAGCAGGAAAGACATTACAAAACCCACATAAACCTATCTCTGATGATTTTGACCTGTTGACCTGTGTTATCAGGAGCAGTGTTAGTGCTTGTGTCCTGGGTTGTATATGTGATGCTGTGTGAAGCTGTGGCAGGATAATCTGTTATAGTGTAATATTACTACTTGTGTCCAGATCTGTGTGTGCGCGCGCGGGCACGCTGGCTTGAGGCGATTCACAGACCTGCTGGGAACAGGAGCGCTCTCAGCATCAGGCCCAAGGGGGGCAGAGGGAAGGCGGTTAGGGAGGGAGCAGGACGCTGAGGGTGTGTGTGTGTATTGGGGGGGGATTAAGCAGCCTCAGGTCTGTCATGGTGACATTTCTCTCTGGCTCAGCAGTAGGGGTTAGGTTTACCCTCCTAACCTTCAACTTTCAGCCTTAACCCATTAATCCCCTTTGTGTCTATCTACCCGTACGCCTCGCCCCCGCAAGAACGCTCACAATATGGCAGCAGGAGCCCGGAGAGGCAAGGAGACGGGGTCTCTTTGACAGCTTTTCACCCTCAGACAGGGGCCTTCATCTCACTAGATTCCCTAGTGTAACCCCCCCCACCACCCACCCCTTCAAAATACTCCCCCCCCCCCCCAAAAAAAAAAAAAAAAAAAAATAGGGGAGTTGGTGACTAAATCAGACTGAACAATGATTTTGGCCTGCTATTTTACACTGATTAACAGATCAGTTGTCCTCTCTGTGGCAGAGACTTCATGGCAACCTCTTGGATAAATTTACTTAGCTTTTTCATAGGGCTGCAAAATATATATAACAATATATTTATCCATAAACATTTTAACCTATGCAATATTGTTACTTTATGCAGATTAGCCCTCTGACAATTTAGTTGAACCTTAGATGTTCCAGTTTCTTTGTATGTTTTGATGATTCGAGGCTTTCATGAGATAAACATTCTACAATAAACTATTTAAATGTAAAATAATACAAGCCAGCCATTAATTATGTCCTGAGATGGTCACCAGTATACTGCAGTTGGTCCAAATAATTTGACTAATCACAAGATCCATTCATGGGTCTTACAGTACTTGTTCAGTAGCACCAACAAGCATTTGATCCTGTAAAATGCTGTTCAGGCCAGGCAAATGAGAATTATGGACTGAAACTTATATTCAGTATTTCTCATGTATCTGCTGTTACTGATACATAAACGTGTAATAACCCAGCCACACCTAAAGATTCAGCTCTTTTGGTGTGCAAGAAATACTTACTGAACATTTGGTTTGAAATATTAGTCAAGTAAAACATTTTTCTGAGGTTGATAGCAAGCTTCCCTAGTGAGTATTAATAGAATGTTATATCAAGTTAACGAAATTTTTTAAACTTTGCGCTACTGCCAGATGCACTTTTATCATTGTGAGAGTGCAAAAAACAGGGAACAACCTCCTCATTTGTACATCAGAAAGAGGTACATTGCATGAGTATTACCATATCTTTCAGCAACAACAGTTTCTTCTTGTGGAGTTTGCAGTTACTTTGAATATTCAAAGTCCTCCTGTGTTTCAGCAAATATGACAATTTTAACCCAGACTATCGGACACATTTCATTCAAGGTGGGCCAGTTTGGAGACGGCCTTTATGAAAGGAGCTCATCTGAATTTTGGGCTTTTCATGTGAATCCCCTATAGCAAAAAAGCTGAATTCCCTCAGGGACTGAGATTTGCAAGTTCACATGAATAAGCATGTCTTGAGGTATGTTTGAATGCTTTACAATACGGGACCCTCCTGGATATGTTCTGCAGAATGTGAATCCTCCCCCATGTTTTTTTTTTTGGCTCACCTCTTCCTCCTTTCTTTTTTTGTCTGCTCTTTCTCTCTCTCTCTCTCTCTCTCTCTCTCTCTCTCTCTCTCTCTCTCTCTGCCTCTCTCTGCCTCTCCTTCAGTCCCCCCCGCGTCCCCCGTGTCCCCCCCCCTTGGCACTGGTGTTCATCCTGTCACCCATAAAATCAGCATAAAATTGACCCAGCTCTGCCAGATCAGATGAAGGAGTTGGACTTGCAGTCTCCGGGGAGAAGGAAATTTAGTTTTGGGGGAAAAAATTCTTATAAGACAAGGTCCGTGAAATCCTGCAATAGGATTATGTAACACACCTCTGTCCCCCTACTACGCTCCCCCTCACCCCCCAAACTCTTGCAATATTGGATGTTTGTTTGACATTGTGGAAAAAAAAATTACATAGATAATCAGCTGTCTGAATAAAAAAAAGGAAGGAAGAGGGTTACTAGTTTTGAATAGTAATTCACATGAGAGTGTTGAGACGTTTTGAATTGCTGAGTGCTTTACATGGTCAGCATCAGTACATTTGTAATAACTGCTGACATATTAAAAACTGTATACAAATGAGATGGGAGGTTTTCAGGTTGTCTTTGTTGGCTGGTAGGCAGCTTCATTTATTATTAGACTCTTGGTCAGGCTTTTGTATATTTACATTATGTTTAAATTAATGCATTTGGCAGACACACTTATCCAGGGTTACTTACAGTTTAATCTTGTTGCAGTAGGCGAATGAGTCTCATGGGTGTAGTGTGGTTTACTTGCCCGTATTCAAACCCCAATCTGCAGCCTGGCGGACAGAAGTGTATACCATCTACATAAAATTGTTTTCATTGTGTTAGTATTGTCAGTAGAGGGCATGTTTTCTGGACAACGTGTAACTTGACTTGGGAGTTTTGCATGCAACTGTTAAATCGCAATGTTAAACCCACCCCCCCCCCCGCCCCCCCCAAAAAAAACCATTCATCCTGGAGCACAAATTGATAGCAGTTATTGATAATGCATTAATAACTGGTCAACAAAAACTGGGTATTATTAGCTTCGTCTTTCAGGATTGTGAGGGGTTCATAATTTTTTATATCTTTTATTTTTTGTCTGTCATTTAATCAGCAGGGAGTGAGAATCTTTGGAGTCTCTGACACTGTATTTGTTCAGCCATTAGTGTGTGTCTGTGTCTTTCTGTCTGTCTGTGTCTTACTGTCTGTGTGTATACAGCATGTTCTTTGGACATTGGTTCCTCTGACTGGCTCATAAATGTTGTAGATGTCTCAGTCGTTCTTGATCACAGTGGCCTCACCAATAATAGCAAGCACAGATTGGCTGAGACTATATTCCTGGGACATTATCAAGAAATAATATTGTTCAAAATAAGAGGCTATGCGTAATAGTAGACTGTGCCTAATACTCTTTATACTCTGTGCCTAATAGGTCTTTAATAATAGCATAGGCTCCAGTTGAGCCTATTGATCAAGTGAAAGATTCAGGCAAAGTATTGTCTATTCAGGGTTAAAGATTTATCTTGAATATCTAAGTCAAAATCTATGTTTGTTTGCTTTTTATGTTTTTAGGGAGAGCCTGCCTAGAGAATGGTGCTTTTACATTGAATCCCAGTATTGTGGCTGTCATAACCAAATATCTTGTCTCTGCATCTGGCACGTGTACAAGAGATGGAAATTTTGGACAATTTCTGATGGCCATTTTTTATTTTAAAAAATCACACATTATAAAAGACAACATATATTTTCAAATAGTGCACAAACATCAAAGTCTATTAAATGATTTATTATAAAAGAGATTTTTTAACAATAGTGATAAAAACTGCTGTAATCCTGTCAATAGTGCACTGCAGATTCTTCAAGATTGGTGCAATATGAAAATTTCATAGCATGTACAATTTGTATGGCTGTGGGCCTCTGCATGGCTGCTATTAGCATATGCAGAATCCCTCATACTTCTGCTCCATGCTGCAGTGTGCAGGCACATAGGAGAAGCCACCCTTGCCCCCACCCCCTTCATTAATATGTATGTCTTCTGAATGGTGCGTGGCGTTGTGCAGCCACTGATTAATGCTGTCTGTCAATTGCTTACAGATCCGACAGTGCTGTGGAAGTTCCCCCAGGACTTCGGAGACCAGGTTGGAAACAGAGGAACTTTCCCCCCCTTCTTACTCCTCCTTCGCTCATTTCTGTTCAAATGAACCTCCTCACCTTATCCGCGACCCCTCCCTCCTTTTCCTTATGTCTTATGTTCTCTGTCTCTTTCTCTCTCTCTCTCTCTCTCTCTCTCTCACTCTCTCTCTCTCTCTCTCTCACTCTCTCTCTCTCTCTCACTCTCTCTCTCACTCTCTCTCTCTCTCTCTC
>JBBJLR010000040.1:11692481-11703743 GCA_037577145.1 Brachypetersius gabonensis | reverse complement strand
CTCTTTCTTTCTCTCGTTCTCTCTAGCTCTCTCTCTCTCTCTCTCTCCCGCTCTCTCTCTCTCTCTCTTTCGCGCTTTCTCTCTCTCTCTCTCTCTCTCTCTCTCTCTCTCTCTCTCTCTCTCACTAACTCCCCTCCACACTCCCCTCCACACACCCCACCTCACATTGAGCTACTACTGATAATGAAAAACAGTGAGCAGGTCTTCAACTGACGTGCGGATAATTATCATGTGGCCGTGACAGGAATGAGTATGGATGGAGCTTCACACACTCAAAACCTTCAGCATAGCTGGGCTTCATTCTCATCCGCCTGCCACAGCAACGGCGTCCCTACCAAATACGTTAAGCCTTTTATTTTTCTGTGCTTTGCTCATGCCACATTACACCACTCTTGAATCCCTCTTGAAAGTGCTCATTGAAAACACTGGGGGGGGGGTCCTTTCTTCTTGTATTATCCCAATAAACTTAATAAATGCAAACTAATAAGATGGATCTGCATAGGTAGATCCCATGCCAACCATTGCAAATAGGCATTACATGTGTATTGCCTGTAAAATAGGCCTACATTTATAATACTGTATACATAACACATGAAATCATATATGATTTTCATTGTGTCTATTTTGCAGCCTGTGATTCTAACTGGGTAAAATTCAGTGCTTATATATTTAACATGGACAAGGGCTCACCTTGGAGTTTGAAAGAACAATCAGCGACAGGTGCAGCCAGTCCTCCCACGTTATCCAGATAATGGATTGGACAGTGGATAACTCCATACATAGAAGATACTCGATTTAATTTCCAACAGGAATGTGGCAGTAATAGTCCTTGGGAAAAACACCTAATGCTACATTAGCATGTTTAGAATATGTAAATATGTAAATAAATATGTATATCGACTGAGTGAGTCTAAGGATATTGTTATTTTAGTAGACAAGCTGTGCATGAGTAGATTCCCACAAGCTGTAAAATGTTTACAGAACGAGTGGTATTTTATGAAGCTGAATGAAGCTTGTTGGTGTATTTAAGGCTTTGACAGGATAAGCTACCAAGTGTAGCATTGAATAAGCAAGAAGTGTTAGTAAGTAGTTAGTTACTGTATGTAACAGTAATATAAGTTTTGAGTGATTTTTGTAAAGGTTAGGTTAGCCCATTCTGACAGATAATTTATTGTGTGAATTACATGCGCTCAGAGAGTGGCTGTAGCTGGTTTGTCAGATTGCTAGCAGGGTGTGAAAGCTATTATTTACTCACAGTTTTGCCAGATTTTTTTCTTTAGCTAGTGTAATGTAATGCGTTTTCTCTGAAAGTTAAAATTAAAGACAGTCCAAAAATGTTGGTGTCTATTATGCAATTGTCCCAGGGCTGCATGATGGCGACAGATGATCAGCATAGCGATTTTTACTGCTATATATTGCAATTGCAGTTCCTTTTGAGATGCTAAAGAGCTGATATGATCTATTTTCTGGAAAAAAAGAGACTATATAATAGTTTATATATATAAAACTATATAATGTGCAAATATAGTTTCAACAATTACACTCACTTCTCATCCGCAGAGTCCATAAACAGAAACTAAGCTGCAAAACAGCCTATTTTCAAATAATAGTTTTTGTCATTTACATATATTTTCTTATTCAGGCTTTATCAGTTCATGCTGATGTTCTAAATAGTATTTCAGCCCTGTGTTGCCTGCAATACAGAAGGCCAGTCAGAATCAAAATCTTTTGCATATATCAGTATTAAAGGCATATTAACAGTAATAATTTTTAATAGACTGTTTTAGGGGTAAACAAAGTTTAAAAACATTTTGGTTAGTTAAAAAATGTAGACTATGGGCCTATTAGAAACACCTTAGTGAACCTGATTAATCAAGGGATTCATGAAATCCAACAAAAAATTATTTTGGCTAATCTTTAATCAGAACATTCAGCACACCTGGAGCTGTGATTTGTCAGTGTCATCAAAAACACTGGGGGCTGTGTCCGAAACCGCGCACTACCATCAGTGCACTGAGGTTTAGTGCACTGATGGACGTTTTACACTTAGTGGAAGTGAAGAACTAACATTTGCTTGCGATTCTCCAGCCCGCCAAAATATCTGCCAGTTTTACCGCAGTGTACATCAGTAAAATTATTTTATTAACATTACTTACATTTATATGAACCAGCTGCCTCCGCTTGGGCTTGTATTTTACTGTTTGCCGCCATTATACATTTCGAAAACATGTCGAAAGTTCCGCCCCCTCCGCTACGTGGTCAAAATGGCGTCCGTTTAGTGCAAAGTGTGCATCGTTCTGTGCACCATCCAGATACATTCAGTGCACTGAATTTATCTTGGTTTTCAGTGTGAGTGCACTACGCACTAAAAATCACGCACTAAAGTGCGCTTGTATGCGGTTTCGGACACAGCGTGGGATTAGTTAGAGGCACATTTACAAATTGCAGCCTGTTATGATAGCACTATTGCACAGACCAAAATCACAATATAGGGTCAGTTTCCCAGACAGGGATTAAGACTAGTTAATTATTAAGACTATATTTATCTTTCAATGGAAAATCTTTAGTGCAGGACTAGACTATCTGGGAGACTATTTTCCGGATTTGATGGGGAATGCATTCTGTAACCTTTTTTTGAAGGTTCCTGTTTATGCACATCACATGACACAGCTGAAATTCAAACACAAATCCCAGGAATCAAACCCTGAGTAGTGTATTTACTTAGAGGATCCTTAGAGGATCCTTATTGAAATGTATTTAATTGAATGCTAGTAAAGGTTAATAGCACCCATTCACTCCTGAATTAAATGTGCTACACCCACGTACTTCCAGCATTGTTCCACCACTTAATGATCATATAAACTTAAACTGAATCATTATGCTGTACTCATACTTAGCCTTCAAATGCACTAATTTCTGGTTGACCTAACCGTGGCAGCTAAGAGTGTGTTGGTTTTTGGCTTGCATGGCAACACATGGGTTTTTGACACTCAACAGTTTGCTTGTGGTCTTGGAAGGGCCTGTTAGCAGGTCTTTAAGGTCTAAAAAGAGTGGACTGTTGATCAAAAAAAGAAACAAGAAGCAGAAACAAATAAGCGTAAACTACTTGTTTTTTTCACAGTCTAAATGGCTTTGTCTTACTCATTCACTTTGAAGTTTGCAGTGATGCTGCAGGCACTGCCTGGCCCGCAACAACAATAAGCGCAAGAAGGAGAAAAACAGAAGAAAAGAAAACCTCGCACATAGTGGTTTGAGAAAGTGGCTCATGGCTTCAGAAAGCATCAGCAATGTTAAAGAAGTGTAGCCTACTTCTTTACACTAGTTTCTTTCCATTTTTCTCCCCTTTCTTTTTTCTTTTTCTCCCTTTTTTTTTTATTAACTGGATCGTTTCTGTAGTAGGACGGCGCTTTTGCTGGGTGTGTACAGATGGATCGGCCTTTTCCACGTCCACATAAAGACTCTCATTCAGTCACCTCATTACCAGGATTAGGCTCCTTTTCCTCTTTGTGGAGCTGCTCCCTCTGTAGCCGGAGAAATCCCTTTTTTCCTCAAGTTAGCCAGCATATGGCAGCAGCAGACTCAATCTCTCCAGGCCCCCTTTTGTTTATCCTGTTATTGTTGCGGAGCGTAATGACAGTTGTAGGCCGTAGATAGGGGTGGAGGGGTTAGTCTTCCCCAGGGGAACAAGAGAGAGTGAGCAAGGAAGAGAGATGGAGAGAGGGAGCAAGGGAAGAGACAGAGACAGACAGCAGTGTGGATTATGGAAATATGGATTTTTTTCTTCCCTGCTTCCTCTCTTCTCTTGCCTGCTCTGCTAGAATAGGGGCTCTAAATAAGCAGAGAACAGACTGGTGGCTGGCACAGAGGGGCGGTAAAATATGAAGTGCAAGAACCTCGGCCCCTGAGACTCGCCGTGGTCCTGGTCATCTACAGCTGCCATGTGGAGAGGCCAGACCAGCGGACATTTGAAATGCAGCAAAGCCGTTTTTTGCAAATGAAGAAGACAGATGGAAATGCGAACTCAGATGTCCACCCAATCTTCGGGAAAAAAAAGAATTATGAAGAAATAGCGGAGTAGATGAGATTTTTGTGTGTTCATTTGAGATCAGTCACAGAGCTGTTAGCTCTCTGTTCTCTCTGGAAGGTCGAGTGGTACACCTTGCAGTTTTTGACCCATTATATGCAATACGTTACTTACAAAAAGCCATATTTACATTGCCACTAATTTTATTTGATGCCAAATTGTACAATCACTGTCAGTTTTTCTCTTTCATGTGCTGTAATAAAAGGTCATATTCATTCAGTAAGGCTGTTTAGCCTTTACAGGAAGGCTTATCTGTTAGTGATATGTACACTCAGGAAGTAACAACTAAAACTTCTTGGCAGCATGTGTGGTGGACCATATTTCATTTTTTTTTTACATTTCTGTTGATTACAGTATAGAAATGGACAATATGATCACAGTACACTTTTATGAGCATATTGTGCATATCAACACTGTCAACCCATTGTGTTTTGATTGATTTTTTGAAGTTTGACTACTAGCCTTTTTTTTGTTTTTTTCTATTTCAACTTGTTGTGACACTTGTCGTATTCTGATTGTATTCTGTTAAAATCACTTAAGATATTATGTTTCTTTATATCGGCCACCTTTGTTATAATGACAAATACAATCTTAAAATAGAGTGAAATAGTTTTTGCATGATACAACTTGTTCTCTTTTGACACCAGTAAAAATACTGAAACCTTGAGTGTTGGTTAATACAAGTCAGATTTTTATTAAGCTTTAAAGTGAACTGTCTTTAACTGAAGCACTTGCATTTACTAGTATTCTATCACTCTTAAAGTACTCATCTACTCTACTGCCTTGCGGAAGGGAACACAGCTAACAGCATGACGTCACGTTGTGTGTGATATTTCAATCTATATTTGCTACGTGATTGGATCAGATTGGATCAAATTTTTCTCTGTTATCCCATCCGAAATTTTCTTCTGATATCCTCCGAGGCCCATTGAAACAGACAAGCCATCTCTACTTTACAAAAGAACCTTTCAATAATAGCTTTGTAAAGCAGTGCCGTTAGAAAAGCATTATCATAACATATGCTTCTCCACTTGTTTTTAATAAATGAAACTGGGGAGGAATGAAAAGTGGGAAGGAACAGATGAGCCTATCTACATAATATAAAGGTTTTATACATAATTATAATCTAAGCTAAGAACCATTTGGAACCTTTAGGAGTGGAGTAGCCAAGTACCTTGTAGTTTGTAAAGAATATTAAATGACCACTAGCTCAGATTCATCCTGGTGGCAGTCAATCCTTAGTCTTGGCAAAGCTGAGAGACATTGTGCTTAGTGATGCTCCAGCTCCTGAGACCTGGTCCCCAGAGCCCTAGAGAGCAAATATTTGTCTGTTTTTGACATAGTGTTCAATCTCATGCCCCCAGTCTGACACTTCATGATTGGTGGCCTCTTCCTCCATGCACTTCCTTATAGGATGTTGATGGGCACCCCAGGGGACAGCCAGCCAGTGGAGCATAATGCCGGAGCACAGGGGCAGCCGCTGTGGTGATCGCTATCTCTTTAATGCTTCAGCATGGAGGGTGTATGAGAGATAAACCATGATGGGGGGACAACATGGCAAAAGTTGGAAGGAAGGGAGGAGGAGTGGCAGGGGCTCCTTTTTCTCCTTCAGTGCACCCACTGACAGCACTTCTGCACGTGTCCCCGCACCCTGTGCATTCCCTTTGTGTGTTGCATCCTGCAGTTGAACCCCCACCCTTCTCCAGGCTGGGAGGCCTATGGGGCCTATCCACGCTGCGGGTCAGGGATACACCGGCCCTGGTGAAGTGGCCTTTGTACCCGCCTAAGCTAGACCCCCCTATTCAGGCCCCACTGTTGCTCATGCCTCCTGATTAGCCTGACCTCAGGGCTAGCATCTTGGGTGAACACAGAGTTAGTGCCATTTCTTGTTCTTATATCTGTTACCCTGGTTTTGCCATGTTTGTCTGGCAAATGATGGTTTATAAGTTCCAATGTTTAAACGAGTTCAGATTTACCCAGTATTTTCCTTTACCCTAAATGCAGAAGAATTCCTTGGCATCCATCTCTTACTTTAACACCGGAACTAGTAGGGCAGATAGCTAGGAAATTGTTTTCTTCTCTTTTCTTCTTATTCATGATGTCATTGCCACAAAAATATTCTAGATTTGCACTCACCCCCCTGATTGTTTGTTGAAAACAGACTCTGTTGTCTGAAATAGCTGCCCACAGCATTTAGCTACAAAATGAATTTTTATAGCTCACAGTAAATCATACTGTTCCCTAAATCCACCACATCCACCAGTCTTTGCCACCTGTATTTGAGTGTATTTACTGAATGGTGACTATTGGCTTCCAATTATTAGTCTTTCAGCTCCAGTTCTAAATTAAAGTGGCCATATTGGATTCAAAGATGCCTTGAAAACATTTGGGTAAAGTAAAAAAATGTGTTCATTTTTCTGAACTGTTTTCTGAACAGAATTATTGTGACAAATTATATTCAAATCAGTTACAAAGCACTGTGTGTGACTGTTACATAGCCTTGCCTTATATCATGGTGATGATAATTAACAGACAATTTAAACTGATCTCGCTTCTAATGTTACTTAAAATTTAAATTTTAGCAAACTTTTTTGCATCCATGTTGAAACGTGACTTCTCTTTGGTACTTATGTCTATTTCAGTACATAAAATGGCAAAAATTAGCAACTGCATTTGGCTTTCAGGGAAATTGCTTGATTGGGAATTTTTGACCAAACAATTCTCTCCCTTTTGCAAACACTGTTTCAGAATGACAAATCAACAACTGTGATAACTTCTCACCGACTTTCAATTCCCATTCTCAGTTGACTACAATGTTTAGAGGTCAAATAGAAAATCTTCTATTTTATCTGACAAACCAAGACACTTTAGGAAGGATAATTGCCCTTTGTGTCCAAGGAGCATAATTTGCCAAATGTAAATTAAACCAAGGTTGACAAAACTCATGAGCAAAAAAGAAAGAACGAAGTTAAAGAGTGAAGAGGTGTCTTTGCTGTTTGTGTTGAGCGAGAGAGAGCGAGAGAGAGCGAGAGAGAGCGAGAGAGAGTGAGAGAGAGCGCTCCGATGGGAGATGACAGCTTAAATGCAGAAAATCCCCCAGGCCACTTGGCACTCAATTAATGATGTTTCTGGCTCCACACTTTTGGGGCATATGTGGCTGAATCTCCACTTGGCCCAGAATAATATCAGTTGTATCATATGAACAAAACCATTCGCCTGTCACTTGCTAATTTATGCAGCTTGGAGAGTTTTGGAGAACGATATCTCCTTCTGCGCCTGCTTTAAAATAGAACTGAGCTTAGCTGACGTGGTTTTTGAATGTCTGATGATTTGTATTGTAGATTTAGATCATTTGACCTCAGAACTGGTTCCTTTCTGTGACAAAATGGGTTACATTGAAGCTCAGTTGTATTTCACTTTATTTCTGTATTTAAACTTGTTTATATTTGGAGGTTCTGAAACCTGTAATCGTAGTCATGATTTCTGGGTGTGTTCGAGAGCCTTGAATGGCTATTCTGTAATTTGTCTGGCCATCATACCCCATGTCTGGTCCCTGAAGCCCTGTCATGCACTTGTCACTGCTTTTAAGAGCCAAGGATCAATACTTCACCTGCTACATTTTCTTAAGCACACAGCCTGTATTTGTGAGCAAGAGGAATGACCTCTGCTCTGGCACACCATATATTAGCTTCTCCTCACCTAAGGGTCGGCGAGAGAAGCCGTGAAAACGTGGGTGAGGGGGTGTGGGGTGGGGGAGAAAAAGCAGATATCAAGCACCTCTTGCTCTGCTCCAGTCTTTTCAAGTGAAAATGTAACCCAGCGTCAGTTTGAAACTGCATCGAGCTTCACACTTCCCCTTTAGCATGTTGCTTTGGTCCAGGGGCGAAATCGGCACTTATTAAAGGCGCGTAGCGCAGGGTCAAAACGGCAAGCCAGGAGCATAGGATTAAAACATAATGAAAGAAATCTCGGTTGGAGAATTGGAAGGTCCAGAGCACACAGATTATTTTCCCCCATTGATCTGTCATTGCATCAGATCATGGTGCCGGAATAGAATGTAGGTGTGATGCTGTGTGGACTTGGAGCCGTATCAGTATTTCAGGCACTCTAAGTAGACGCAAAACTTTTGCTGATTTAAGATGGAGTTGCCACGTTCTTATTCTCACCTTAACTGTTGTAAAAGAGCAGACAACTCCCACAAAATCGCCCACAATATCTACACAATATCTACAATATCTACCAACTGGCCATTAACTGATTGTTGTAATTTGCATTATAAATGAGGAAGATGCTGTTACAGAAGAATGATGTGTCTGGTTTGCTTGCATGTCATGTGTTGCCTTCACTGCCTTTTCTACTGAAAGTGCTAATGTTAGCAGGGTGAAGGTGCATTCTGTGTTTTTTACAACCACAATCTGATGGAGCGGAAATACTTTATATGGAGCATGGAACTGGTTTCTTTGTGTTTGCTGGTTTGTTACACTGTTAGTCTCAGTTCTAGTTTCAGTTCCAGTATGTGTATTTTTGTCACATCTAAAACGGTTGAATATTTTCCTCTCTGTGTATTGCATAAAGTATTTCAAAGCATGTTTCACTTTAGTGCGGCAAAAGACATTGATTCGTAATATTACAAATTGTGTCAATAATGTCTATGTATTCTAGTTTTGTGATTTCTGGTTTATTTAAGTTTCGTTATGTAATATACTTCAATGATAAAAGGGATGTGACCACAAGATAAAGTGAGTAAAATGCTGTACAACTGAACATGCGTTAAACTCGATCACGTCAACCGAGTCCATAGTTCCAGACAGCAGTTAGGCCGTCTGCTCTCATTTATTTTAAGGAACTCATCTGAGAGCACACTGGCAGTAAGTGGCAGTTTGGAGGAGTGGAGAAACTTATTCGGGCTACAGCTGGAGTTAAAACTGATAAGATAGTGAGGAATGATGTCTCACAAACTGTTCAAAGAGTCTGTGGGCAAATGAGTGCTGCTGGTGATGAAATAATAGTTAGCTTGGTTAACAAATGTTGCTCATCTGGAGTGTGAATTCAAGTGGTAAACGTGTCGGTTGATCAAAAGGCGTATTCATTATTTAAACATTTTAATGATCTATTTTGTTCTATTCTATTAAATGATTTTTGCAGTCCTAGTCATATCAAATGAAGGACTTGTGGAAGTGACAAATATTGAATGAGACATCACGGCATGTTCCAGTGAAATGGCAAAATTTAAATGACGTATTTGATCCAAAAATAACTGGGATATTATAACCAGAGAGGAATTTGAGTTACGATGTCTGCTGCTGATTGACGGACTGTTCCTGAATCATTGCATTTGTGCATTTTGTCTTGCACTCTTGTGTTTAAAATATAGCCATAAAAATTAAGCAAAATAGTGACAAGAAGCTGCTCAGCCCTGCAGATTTTTCAGTGAACTTTTTTTTTTTTTTTGGACGTTTCAGTGGCTATTCCTGGCTATAGCAGTGTTTCTTTTTTCTTTCTTTCTCAAGTATTATGTCAGGACCACACTGTGTATGAATTTGACAGCATCCACCCGTACCTGCCAGTATTTTGCTTTAAAGCTGAAGGTGCAGGTTGGGGATATGCTGCTCCATTCATAAAGAGAACTCCTGATGCAGCTAGGCTTTGATAACCTGAAACGTGAACATTCTCTGTGTCTAGCTGTCATAGCTAATGTTGCTGTGGTTGTGCGATGTGGCAAAGGAATATCACAATACTTCAAGACATTTCCTTAATACATGTTATGAATTACACAATTTTAAGGTTTGATACATTGGAACAGAAAAAGTTCTGCATCACCTAAAAACTGCTGTCTCACTCACTGTCATGCATTAAATCCTTTAAATAAGATCAATTATGCACACAGCATAGTTCTTAAAGTACTGATTACCACAATTTTCTCAGAACAGCATAATGTCTTTTTTTGTTAAACAAGGTAATGATCATGTGACAGACTAATTATCTATCCCCTATTATTGGTGTAAACTTAGAGCTGCCCAGATTAGGAATCAAACCTCTTCTGCTCGGAAGGCAGCAGTATTACCCACAACACAGCCTTGTTTGTTATTTGTGATACACACTCCCTCTGAACTTCTGTTGATTAGTCCAGTGCAATAATCAGTTTTTGTCGAAATGCTTGAAACTGAAGTGTTGTTAATTTTGCATTTTGTAATTGTACATAGTTTGCCATTGTGGGCTGCCAGTATTAGTGCCATGATAATGATAATAAAATACTACTACTAATAATAAATAAAACATTAATAATTTTAATAATAATAAAACATTCTTTTCTCCTTCTATTTACCATGCATTTTATTGGGTATCTCAATTGAAACGATTTAGCTACTGTCTAAAGCCAATTGCAGAGCCAACTGCAGACAGATCAGTAATATGGCAGAGATTTTGTCTGCTGCAGGGGTATGAAGCCCCCCAGTGTTGAGCTGGAGGGGGTGATGGAACTCTGTCTTTAAGATCTTCATGATGCATAACTAATCATCTAACATCAGTACCTCACTAATACCCTTGTGCTATCAAATCCTCACAGCAGTGGTTCAATATCTAGTGTACCGTATTCATACCTGTGATTTCACAAGAAATACTGAAAGAGCAGATGTCCAAGTTTTGGATATAAAATGTATTTAAAGCTTTGTATTTTTTGTTGAAATAATAGCAGTGACAGTTCTCATTAAAGGAAGATGGTACTGCATGTTAAACAGAGTGTTGGGAAGGCCTGTTTGGGAACAATGTCCTAGTAGTTGTGGGCCTCTGTAGCTGCTTGTATTACAGCTGGACTTTTGAGAGAGACAGAGAGAGAGAGACGGGCAGAGAGAGAGTAAGAGAGGGACGGAGGACCTAATTGGGGAAGGGAGAGCTAGAGGCCAGGGGCTGCAGCATTGATCTACAGGCGAAACTTTGGGTTAAACCTGTCACCAGTGCTTCTGTGCCATCAGCATGGTGGCTATGCCAGACACACACACACACACACACACCCCTCCCTTCTCCTCCCCTCCCCTGCTGCAGACACGTCCACAGTGGCGTGTAGACCTGCTGGCTGGCAGAATTTTTAAAGAGCGTCGAGATTTAAAGACCAACACCCCAGAGGGAGGAATCCCACCAGCTTGAGGAAAAAGAGAAGGGGGCGCTCTGTGTGTCTCTCT
>JBBJLR010000040.1:11672580-11686365 GCA_037577145.1 Brachypetersius gabonensis | reverse complement strand
GTGTGTGTGTGTGTGTGTGTGTGTGTGTGTGTGTGTGTGTGTGTGTGTGTGTGTGTGTGTGTGTGTGTGTGTCACACACACGTTTATTGCCCATCCCTTTTTACAGAGAAGTGGTTTTTGACTCTTTCACTTCTACATATACATAATTAACATGTGCTAAGCCTTTGGAAACACTTTATAAGTTGCTATGTAGCTGCCCAAAGCCATTTTCTCTGTAGTCAACAGTACAGTTTTTAAAAAGTGCTATTGTGTCTTCTTGCCATTCTTTAAAAATGAAAATTGAATCCTTAAATTGAATATAATTAAACAAAGGTTAATGAATACTTACACTGACACCCCCCCCCCCCCCCCTTTGATTTTTTTCCATTCTTGCAATTAGTCTAAAATATGAGTCAACATCTACTAAAGTAACTCCTGAGCAGCACGTCTCATTAGCTCACACAGTATACTGGACCAGTTTCGCTCATGCACTCTCTCCTGTGTGCTGGTTTCAGAGTGTCCCAGAATCAGGTGGGCCAGAACTTCACATTCGTTCTCACCGACATCGACAGCAAGCAGAGGTTCGGCTTCTGCCGCTTGACCTCTGGCTGCAGGGTCTGCATCTGTCTGCTCAGGTAGGTAACACCACTTTCTCACTCGATTTAAACTGCTTCGGGGCTGCTTAAAAATGTTATTTTCCTTTTCTTTTTTTGCCAGAGCAACAAATAGTTTTCACAGTCAACAAGGCATCTTGGAAGATAATATATATATATATATATATATATATATATATATATATAAAATGCTAGAAAGCAACCTATTAATTTGAGAATATGGAACTTTCTGAATGAAAAAAACCAACAAAAAAGCAGTTTAGTTTGAATGTACTCAATTCTGTGTTTGAATTTTTGTGTGTAGATTTTCAGACATATTAAGGATTTTTTAGAATTACCTAAATTTTTTTTGCAATTTTCTAGTTTCCAGTAATAATTGAGGGTTACAGATTGAGTAAATAATGTAAGCTTCATTTAAAAAAAATCAGTGCTGACACAGTCTTGAGCTTGTTTGTTTTCTCATGGCATGACTGTGAAAATGAACAAAATGCAAAACCAAAATTAAGTAGCAGTGTTGCAGGGGAACACAGGTTTGTTGAAAAGGCAGTTATATACAGAACAGTTAGATATTCATAGCAAGATTTCTTCTCATTTTGTTCTGGTAAAATGATTACTTAATACTGATGGACAATTGCTGGTTTATCATGGACTTGATGAGCTGCTGTCGAGATCTTTCCTTCTCTCACCCGATCTGGATGGCCTTTGTTTTTTTTCCCCCTCTTTCTTTTCACTCGTTATTCGGCTACTGGCACAGAAGCATGCCAGAGACGCTTCGCCGATAATTATGCATGAAGCTTCACTGCCAATTAGCAGAAGTCTCCCCTGTCCTTCTCACTGAGTTTTACATGCTAATTCATTTGACATATGATGTATAAAATTCATTATGCATTCTGAGTAGTTTGCATGGCTTACTTCATTCATAATAAGAAATGCATTTAAAGTTTCAGGGTTTTTTTTAAGGTCTCAGAGTTCTTTGTTTGAATTCTTGTGGAAAAAAATAGACACATGCAGTAAATGATTGTTTATAATAATTCTGTGATGCATGTTTGGTTCATTATAAATAAATATTGTGTATGCACAATTTTTGGAAATAAAATATTGAATTAACGTTTACATTTTTAATAGCTGCATTTATTTTAGTTAGAAATAAATAGTGGTTGTACCAAAAAAATATCTGGTAACCAAAGAAACGTTTAAACATGCACAGTGCAGAATTTTGAGGTTGGGGAATAAACCACTTAACCCTTCTTTAAAAAGATACTTCTCCGTGCTCGTCTGCTCCAGCTCTGCACTTAAATATAAAACAAAGTAATTAAAACAGTTTGTGTCCATGCGATAGTTGAAGTGGTGGGACCATAAAATTGTCACCTATGCTTACATGAGGAAGTAGCCTAATGAGAAGGACAGTTTTATGTGGTCAGGCCTTTGTAGCTGTGTGTCTGGAGCTCGGGCCAAAAGGGCAGGGTTCCTTCAAGCCAGAGCACTTTAAAAGCAGAAGGATTCTTTTTTACACTCCCTGTACTCTCACCCCTTAGTCACTCTAGAGCAGAATGAACAGTAGCCTTTGCTTGACTCCGAGGCCCAAAATGGAAGACCTTATTCTGCCTGCTTTACTTAAAGGCTTACACTTGCATTGTGGTATTGTGATATAGAGACTTTCCTCCTTTACTGGTCACTTAACAGTTTGGACAGAGGATAATTCATTTTCTTTGCTTAACCTTTAACCTGGGGGGAAAAGACAAGATGTAATCCTACCCCATTCTAAGCTGCTTACAAGGTGCAAGCTGTCTTAATAATGCACTCAGGCAATTTAATTTAAGATCTGTAGTATATGTTATATGTTAAATGGAGTCTCCAAAGTATAAGTCTTGTAGGAGGTTAGTGTGTCATTTACATGCATGTGCAATGTATAATTGTATTTCTTAAATACTGTGTAGTCACAGGGTTTTACAAAAATCAAGGTGGGCTCAGACATGTTTTTGCTCATTTAGAAAATAAATGCAACTGGAAGTATGTACAGTTGTCGTTATTTTTTTTAATAAAGAATACTGGCTGCTTTCCGCATTCCACATAAGTGTTTCTTGACAAATGGACCAATAGAAATGACCCAGAAGGATACCTCTAGATTAACATAGGTTAAGTTAATTTTTCCTTATACTGTATGTGAAGTACAATGATATGTCTCACATTTATGTTGCCTAAAATTCTACCTTTTATATTATGACTGGCCAATTTGCCTCATATTAGCCATATTATCCTAGCAGTAGGTGTATTTAGCTTGGTCTGGGTGCTTATGTGGGTGAGGAGTTGCAAGTGGGCCACAGATTAGTTCGGTTTACTTTGCGAGTAGACATACCACTTTGGAGCTGAGAGTTTAAAAGGACCAGCTAGATTGCTTCGCCCTACCACAGTTCAGAATGATTAATGTCTCTCTATCGCAGGATTTGTTGAATCCAAACACATTTTTACCCACTAACCATGAAGAGATTGCAGGGGGGGATTGACTCCACCTCTCTTCGAAGTTCTTAGAGAGGGGGAGAAAGTACAAAGTATCAAAGTGGTGTAATTTCAGTTTATTATGTTGAAATAAAACATTGTACCAGTATTATGTGAAAGGTATTCCTCCCTGGATATCTTGATAAGCTAAGGTTCGCTGCTCATACTGCAATAATTTATTTGGCTTTAAAACAAAAGATTTACAGGCTCCCTCATTTAGGAGTATAATGAGTGTTTGGGTTCTTCGATGCCTGTCGAGCCTCTCTGACAGCAGGCACTCCTATTTAAATCCCCTTCACAAATGAAAAATGGAGGATTAGCATCCAGGAGCCTTGCATGTTAAACAAAGAGGGCAAGGAGATAACGATTAGCTTTGTTATGCCAGGCAAACAGGCTTGTTCAAGGTGTCAGTTGATTGCAATATCCTGAACGATGTGTCATGTTGACCAGAACACAATGGTAGCCTGCTTGTACGTACTTATAGGGCAGGTATCAGGATAAATTACAATGCACTTTTCAGAATTTGACGCGTACTTCTACAGCGCTGAACAACTGCATAAAAAAGAAATGTAGACCCCTTATAGAGAGGCTGGACAATCTGCATAGTAACTTTTATAAACTGCAAACTAGTAGCTGATTGAATGATTACATTATCATTTTGTATAGTTTTCATGGATCTGAAAATGACAAAATACAGGTATTGGGGTATACTTTTTTCACCACATCGCCCACAGTTAACATTAAGTTACCGTTAACATTATGCCGTATGGACTGTTGGGTTATTTGCATAGGCATATTTCATTTAGATAGCGTGACCTGGTTTAGAAGAATCTTCCTGCGGATGTCAAAATATTGGCATGTTAGGACATGATTGTTTCAGGTTAATGGTCATTCAGACTTCTAGCTCTCGCGCTTGAGTGCACCTCCCTGGGAACGGCCCGTCATTGGCCCCCTCTACGGATTTAGCGATATGAAAATTTGCATTACGTTCACTTTATTGTTTTTCTTGTTGTCTGTTAATTCCAGTCTGCCGGAGCGCTCAATGACCCATGCAAAGAGAAAGCGGGGGGGGAAGAGAACTTCCTTCATCCCTCTGTGTGTGCTGTAGTTCAATGAGGAATCCACTGCACAGAAACTGTTTTATGAAGATTAAAACAAAAAAAAAAAACAGGCCATGTTACATTATTTGACTTTCTTCCCACACTGATTTATTGAAGCCTCTCTAGGTTTTTTTTTATTTTTTATCCACATCTATTCAATCGCAGGTAATGAAGCATTTATGACAATTACACTTTGCGGCTCAGCGTGCAAAGTGTAGCCCAAATGATGTAATCAGTCTCAATTAAGAGTGAGATTTCAGATTGAGTCAGAATGCAATGCTGAAATCAGGGCGGCATTTAAAAAGAAAAGCTGTAGCCATCTGCATTTCCCTCCATTCGATTGCATAACAAAATAAATAGTGTGTTCTTGCAACCTCTAAGCCAAAACAAAATGTTGGCCCTGTTCCACCTTCAGGATCCTGTCAACTTTGCCAAGAATCTGTCAAGCTAAACCAAAAACACTATGTCGTAGATAAATGTTACTGTATCTCTTGGTGAGATGGGGTGTGATTAGTTAAACCAGAGATACAGTGTAATTTATTCTCTCTTCCCCTCTCTCTCTCTCTTTTTTAATTCAGCTAGGCTAAAATACCTTTTTTAAGCTGTGAGGGAAGAAATAAAATCATCTAGTGACTAAAGTTAGATGCCTGAGCTGTGTTGGTGCATCTGGGTGCAGCATGCTTGTAAACCATTGCATCCCTCTTTTTTCCCCTCTATCCCTCGTTTATTACAGGCTACAGTGGCCTAGTCATGTTTTTGTTGAAGAAACCAAATCCTTTTATTTACCCTCCTTTTCCCCCACTCCTCAAAGTGCAGCCTTGCCTGGAATGTTTAAAATGCGGGTGCCGGCGAGTACAAAGAATGTGATAATAGGGGATGGTGTACTGTAGCTTAAATACACTGGAGGAAGCCCAAAGCCGCTTGGTTAAATGTCAAGGTGAGACAGGACGGAAGGACGTCCATAGTGGTAGAAGCTGATTTCTGACCGTTGTTTTTTTGTTGTTGTTTTGGAAAGTGCTTGTTTATGTATTTGTTTATTTATTAATTTAATTTATTAATTAGCTGTTGTCTATTGTCACTTGTATTATGGTTATCACACTAGCAGCATAATACAAAGTGACATCACAATATTAAATACTAAATTGTACTCATCATTCATGGTTTTAAAGCGTGTCTTTTTTGTATTCAGTCTTTATTGTTAAATGCAATAGTCAACTACAGTTAAAACACTTGGTCAGCGTGGTAACATATTTAAATAAAAAGGTTTATAAAAATGTTAGAATATTGGATGTTTTTTAAATTACAGTATTAAAAAGGGATTAAATCTCTGATTCTTTGTTCTGTGCTACTCTGAAAGCATTATTCCATTATAATCACATTTCGCCCACAGTAGTGTCTTTTTGTCTTGTCTCAGTGTCTTTTTTGTGTCTTTCTCACAGCTATCTCCCATGGTTTGAGATTTACTACAAGCTGCTAAATACCCTTGCAGACTACTTAATGAAACACCAGGTATGAGTCTTTATGAGAATCTTCAACATCAGATAAACATTGCGGTCGTCAAGGAGTTGATTCTGAAGCAGAAAACTTTTAGCAATGTGGCTTTTTCTTTTCCTGCTTTTGTCTTTCCGGAGCCGCAGTGCGTGCCAGACTCTGGTCACTTTCTCACATTGGCACTCTGAAATGCTAATGAAGGCTTTTAAAACTTTTCTCTGTGATGTCAGTGTGTTCATGTGGCTGGATGGAGCACGCAGGGCCCTCTGCTGAGTAAACTGCTAATGTCACAAATGCGAAAATTACCCATCCAGCTCTGGGCCGAAGCTGCAGAAACCAAACTCAGTTGTTAGATGGTGAAGTGTGAAGAAAGAGAAGAAGTAAAAGGCAAACATCGCTGCATGGATAATCCGGGCCAGTTAGCTGAGCGACGCTGGCTGGCACTCGCGTGTTTCGCTTTGCTGTGTTGTTGACGTATAACAGACCAAACATCGAGCAGGAAGTCAATCGTCAGTGATTTACTGAGAAACTAATAGCTGGGAAATGCACTTTTCCAAACCTTTTGTTGCCCCACCCCTTCCAAAAAAGTACAGAGTATACAGTAATAGCATAGCCTGAAAGAGAGAGAGGGGAAAAGAGTTTGAGAAAGGAAAACACAGGGCTGAAAAATGTGCCTTATGCGAGGGGATGGGGGGAAAAAAAGGCAAGGTCTTGGAGAGGCAGTGTTTAACACAGAGGGAGATGGAGGACGTTGGGGCTGCTGTATCAGTCGCCTGTCATGCAGCTATGCTTAGCAGAGCTACTAAGCGAGAAGTGAAGGGGACGAAACCTCCTCACAGTTAACACAAACAGATCACAGGCTAAGTACACAGGGAAGCAGAGAGAGCAGGAAAACAGCAATGTGCTGCTCCACATCATCAAGCCACCCACCACGCTAGAACAGTTCAGCTGTCTCTGACTATTCTCTTCTCTTATTTATTTATTTACTAAAAAGTTTTTTTCAGTTTTATCGTACATTTTGGGCTCTTTATTACCATTATTTTTGCAAATTTTACAAAAATATTTTTCATGTTTGATACGTTTCATGACTCATTTCAACTGCTTTCAGTCTTGTTTATTAATTTTGTTAATTCTTTCTGTAATAGTAATTATTCATTTATTTATTTATACATGTATCACACTTTATCATGCTTTATTAAAAACAGTCAGCAAGTGTAATTATACATGTAATAAATTTGATACATTTTATTCTTTTTATGAAACTTACCAAACAATACAAAAACCTTAATAACTTGTTTGTAATAACTGGTTTGTTTATATGCGTATATGTTAGCCACCTGTTTCATTTTCGTATGTTCGTTTACTTACTAAAAAGGCTATACATTTTACTATGATTTTCTGTTTATTAATTATTATTTATTACCTACTTATTTTTCTAGTTTTGTCTTGTTGGATTTCACAATATATATATTACAGTTCTTTTTCTTTCAAGTGATTATGAATATATGGTGCTGTGTTATAGTGATTGTCACTTGTTTTCCTATTTATTTTAAAACTATTTAGCGAGTGCTAAATGAATTGGAGTCTTTGAGTTTGTATGCGCACGGTTGCGCTTGTATGTAGTGTGGCGTGGTGCATGAAGACGAGGGTGACTGACAAGGGAGGACAAGAGCGATGACGGTTTAAGGCGAGGGGAAATGAAGTGCTTCCCCGGGCTGTTACTGACCATGCGTGTGAGCATCGGGCCTTTCGTGACAGCAGCTTGTGCTGTGCTGAAGCACAAACACACACTCATACACACACAGACACAGAAATATAAATACATAAATGCATGCACAGCTAACAGTCCTTACCAGGAACTGATCAGGAAAAAAAGCCTTACGTAATTTACCGCAGAGGGAAAACAAGGACAAGAGAACAAACTGAATACGAGTCCTCCCGCTGTTTAGTCCAGTTGTATTCCTTTGCCATGGCAGAACTGCTCTTCTGCAGTACGTTGAGTCAGACAGAGTCAATTTTGCCCTGGTTGGAAGAGCTCATAAAAGGCCAGTGTTATAATCCTGGGGCCTGTTTTGTGGCTGAAGCTTTTCTCCAGTGACTTCTTAAAGCCGCCTTCCCTGAGCGAGGGCCTACGGTTAATTACGAACAGCCGATGTTGGCCATAAATCATGGCCGGAATAATAAGCGTCTGCCGCGGCCTAGCTTACCGTCTCTTAACCTCAGGATCGCTCGTTAAATGCGTGTCAGTCGGATGTTTTTCCACCCTCTTTGGCCTTGCTGCAGGATCACTTGGGCTCCAAATTGGTCACCAATTGCCTTTTTTTTTTTTTGATGCCCTGCTTCTCCACTGTAACCTATACATTTTCTTCTTGCCCTCTGTCTCTCACAGGAAAATGATCTGAACGACATGTTGGAGACGCTGCACGCTCTGCCCGTGCCCAAGCCCAACACGCCGGTGAACCTGAGCGTGGTAGGTACCTTAGCTTAAACTACATAAAACCCTTAACTGTAATGGTGACTTTTTCACAAATCATCAGATCCAGCTGCAAGTTCTCTTCCGGAGTCACCTGTCAGTGCCACGAGTTAATGTTTATGAAGTTTCACAGTCTGTCTAAATCTATTTGTAACTGCAGGAGTTTTATCTTTTTCTTTTTTTTAAGAGTACTTGTATACTTGTATACAGATAACTTTGCTCACCTACGGTGCTTATGAAGTTCCAATAATTATTTTATGTGATACAGATTGTGGAATATAGAGTAGAACTAAAAGATTTTAAAATACTAACGAAAGCTTATCCATAGTTTGCATATAGACATTTGGGTGAAAAAGGCTTAATGTGAATCTTAATATTTAAATATGAATGCCCAGATTTTCAAACAATTTTTTTTACTAATATATTTTTTTTTAATTAAAATAGGTTGGAGTATATTTGCTACATTGCCTACATCGTTTTTAGTGGGTACTATATTGAGTATGATTTATTTTAATATGCAGTAGTATGGAATACCTTAGGTATAAATACATTTTAAGCACATAATCTTAAACCTCCACACTGAAAGTTTAATGGGAATTCAGTTTTCCCGTCAACGTAGTTAGCTGAACTTGGATCTTACTTTTATCAGTTTGTAGTACTCCAACATAGTTAGCCTCCGTGCAATTGTTAAATAATGACAATTCATTGTTAAAAAGTGTAATTAAGCGCAATTAAAATGTGCATTTTTCTGGCATGTTTTTCCAAGTTCACAAAGGAAGCAAATTATACTAAGAGGTGATGCTATAGAGCTGTTACCTGAAACGAAGTTTGATATGTGATTGGTGTAGCCATGTGTCTCGTGTGAGAGATGGCAGTGTAAGGAAAAAAAAAGGCTGATATCTCATTTTGAGTGTGAACCCTGTTTTACTCTTTCCTCTCGATGTGCAAGAACAAGTGTTTGCATATTGCCAGTGGGCAAGTTGCGAACGATCCAGGAAGCCAGAAGCCGGTGAGTGGAAAGTGAGCAAATGTGGGAGCATGAGAGAAAGCGGGTGTTCAGCTCCTAAATCTGAAGCTGCGGTGCTAATTGCATGGAAGAATAAGCTTTCCGTTTACCCAATGAATCCAGCGCGGTCCCTTTTTAAATATGGCAAAAACAAGCTGTCCTGGGTGTTGGTGCCTTTTCTGGAAAACAATCAAACTTCTTAAATGATTAATGTTCTTCCATGCTGCTGTATTCTCTTTTGGAATATCAAGAAGCTTTTGCATTAAAAGCAAAAGGCAGCTGCGCTCAAGAAATCTCCTTGATGCCTTTCCTGTTAACTCATATTTTGTAGTTTTATTGAAACATTGCTCAGAAAAATGTAAGCAAACCGCAACTCTTGGCCCTTTAATATCTGCTGAAGATGCAGCAACATATTATAAAGCCTCACATGTAACTGAATAACTCCTATTGTTCCTTAAATCACCTCGATTTGTATGAAGAAAGGTGCCAAGAGGAGTTCTTTGAAATGATACCATGTGTTGGAAGAATCATTTTGCCTCTCTGAAGAGCGTTTCTGTGGATAGTACTTAAAATAATCAGTTTTGTATTTTTTTGTTTCCTCCACATAATATGGCTCAATGTCCGTGTTTTCCCCCTGAACCCTACCTTAAAGCCAAGAACCATTAAGAAACTTACAACTTTGTCCCTCCTTGAGACAATGAGACAGTCCATCAAACAACTTCTTTGCAGCTTCATTCAGACTACAACTTTGACCCTGTCTACTGAAGCTGAAAGTTTAGTAAGACCACCTTACAC
The DNA here is from genome assembly GCA_037577145.1 of Brachypetersius gabonensis. Taxonomy (NCBI): domain Eukaryota; kingdom Metazoa; phylum Chordata; class Actinopteri; order Characiformes; family Alestidae; genus Brachypetersius; species Brachypetersius gabonensis. The sequence goes on along the minus strand of JBBJLR010000040.1, from coordinate 11,676,411 downwards.
CATTGCTAAGCAGAGATTCAGTCTGGATGTGGCAGCAGAAAAGCCCGGTCCAGTCATCAAAGGGGATTTCTTAGAGTTGCCTTTTGCTTTTAAGTCTGAATGTTGAACACCTTCTCACCAGGTGGTGGGTTCACCTCTATTCGTCCTTCAGGTTTCAAATGCTGGGAAAGGTTGGAAATGGGCAAATTCATGACCGGGTTATTGGGATTGGAGATTCGCAATAAGGGCTGTGGTTTTCATCAGTGTTGCTGTGTGTTCAGCAATGTAGAAAGCAGTGCCAAGTGTGTGAGGGTGTGTGTGTGAGGGTATGTGTGTGTGTTTGGGGTGGAAGGGGGTGGGGGTGTATCTAGGTCCTTCTCACACCAGGGGAGAGCAGCAGGCAGGCAGGCAGAGCACAGTGATAACAAGCGTTCTGATAATGTGTGATTTTTATAAACATGGCTGCAGAGCACCGGCCACCGCCAGCTGGAACTGCAGCCCATGACACAGAGGCCAATCAGACGCTCTGTGTGGGAAAATAAACACACATGTGCCTGCACATTGATGGGATGATTGTAAGCAAGCCTCTGTATTCTTTTTTGCTCTTTTTTTGGGTCAAAAACATTTTGAGGACCACATTTGGAATCTCATGTCTCATATTTAAATAAATATTTATAGTTGAGCACACATTATTTTTATTGTTCTAATCTCTCTCTCTCTCTCTCTCTTTCTCTCTTTCTCTCTCACTCTCTCTCTCTCTCTCTCTCTCTCTCTCTTTTTCTCTCTCTCTCTCTCTCACTCTCTCTCTTCACATGGAACATAAGTAACAAGTTCAATATATCGATTCCGGCTTGTGCAGTAGTGCTAAATCTTAAAAGTATTATATTTTTTAATGTATAATCACACTGGGGTATTTATACTCTGATCATGGAGGCTAGACGACTTGCTGTGCAGTGGTCAGTACATATCAAAAGTAATCCAACGAAAGACAACCTGTAAACCGTCGAGATGGGCTCCTAGGGCTCGCCCATGCATGTAGTGAGTGATGGCTACCCTGGCTGGTATAGTCCTATAGAAGAGCCAATGCAGCACAAATACCTGAAAAAGTTCTAGTACAGTGCATTGCTGCAAGCTGTGTGTTGCAAATATGATAATTTTTTTGACAAATTTACTTCATTTAAACATAATGGGCAACCTAGTTAATCAAGCCCTGTCCTTTGTACCTTTTGTATAGCTCTTAATACACTACAGCAAAAATTTCTGAGCAACAATATCTCAAAAATATACAATGCAGAGAGACAATAGAATTGGTACATAAATATATTATTTTTTTATGTATCACCAGTTTGTTTTTATTTTTATTTTGTACACGTTACAAGAGTTAAGCTTGCTTTTGTTTGTAGAGCATATGCAAAGGCAAGAGAGAGTTGAACCCGAGTGCTCGGCAACAGATGGGCACTCTTCACACACAATGAGGCACGGCCTAGCCAAGAGGGAGAGAGAGAGAGAGAGACGAACGCCACACAGGCAAACAAAAGCTCTAAAGTTAGCGTGCAGTGAGGGGATCTCTTGCTCCGGAGCCCCTTTGATCCAGACATTAAACCTGCTCTGCTTTTTCAAACGTGTGGCGGGCAGACCCCTCTGATCCTATCGGAACAGAGCTGTTGGCTTTCTGTGCCTTAATAAAGATCTTTCTCCCCCCTTCACCTCCTTCAGAAATGTCCACAGGGGATCCATCCCGGTGCTGACTTTAGCTATGGTATGTGCTGTGTCAGATTAGAAACTTTTTTGCCACTGTACTGTCCTGTCGTTCAAATGCACAGTAAGGAAGAGGAGTGAGGGATGTATCCTGTCTCTCTGATTGCTCTGATTGTACTCTGACTTCATTTTTAATGTGCCTTCTTGTAGCACTCGTACTTCATAGCCCCAGATTTGAATGGACTCCCCACCATACCTGAAAGCGTGAGTACAATGATTTTTTTAAGCCAGAAAATCTACCTATGAGTGCCTATTTTTGACCCCAGAAACCTTTTTGACACCTGTTGAAGCAATGTTCGTTCAAAAATAAAATGTTCAAAATTTCCAGTATACTCACTGTTCTTAGTTGTCCAGTGTTTGGTGTCTGTAGTTTGACTATAACTATATTCTTCATGTCTATGGTCCCCTTTTGTGTGCCAAAATACAGGTATTTTTTGTCATAATTTGAAATACTATCAGAATAGTATAAATCTGTCCTCTCAGTACAAATGCAAACATTTTTACAATTTTTTTTTTCTCACCTGTCAGAGAAATCTAACGGAGTACTTTGTGGCAGTGGACGTAAATAACATGCTGCAACTGTATGCCAGCATGCTACATGAGCGTCGCATCATAATTACCTCGAGCAAGCTTAGCACTGTGAGTACCTATTCTGCCTTTCCTTGCCTTATCAGCCTTTGCACCACTTCCTGAAGTGATTTTATCATGTGTTCACATTACTGCATTCATGTATGAAATGATTAATTCAAGTTCTGTCATTCTAGAATTATAAGTGTGTAATTGTTAAACATTCATACCGTAGAATGATTTGGAGATACGATAATTAAATTGTTCGTAGTGTATTGTGTTTGCAGGTGATTTACATTCCACCTTAAAAGGTTCAGATGTGGTCATTTATTGTTAAACATGTGAGCAATGTCCTTTAGAAAACAAGACAGTACTGACAGCAAACACTTCATCATATTCAGACCTCACTTCTGTTTGCAAACACAAACTTGGTAAGGATTGATGTCTTTTCTTTTGTAATTTGCTTATTCAGTATTTAAAAATGTAAATACTGCTTGATCATGCCAGCCTGATCTTACAAGCATAGACCTCTAGCTTAATTCCTGGTCTTCATTACTATTCTGCCATAGTGTCAGACTGCCTTTATATTATCACCTATTACAGTTCCATCCCTTTCGCATAGTTTCAGTCCAACTCCTCTTCCCTCTGAAAGGGAGTGGAAGCTTATCACACTGAGTGGAGGGGTGGAGGAGGGAAAGGGGCCCCAAACCTTCAGCATGGGTAAGCGAAAAGAAGCAAGTGATGTCAGGTCAGTGTTATCTCTGCGTTCTGTAGAGTTATCTGTAGCGGGAGAGAAAGCAATCCTGCCCAAAGCACCGGAACCAGCGGCCTCCGTCAGGATGACCCAATCTGCAGAGTATTTCACTCCTCCAGGACGCCACCATCATTCCGCATGCTCACTGACACGGAGGTTTAGAATGTGTAAATCATTAGCCTCTTGAGTAAAGGGCCCCCCCCCCACCAACCTTTTTTTAATGTGATTTACTGTTTTGCGGAACGAGAGGTCAGCCGACCAAGTTTATGAAACTAATATGCCAACAGACTTAGTATGAAGTCTGCCGTTATTAGGGTTCCCCTTCACTAAAGCCTTTCATCTTTTCAAATCCCAAACCCGTCAGTCTCCCTTCATTAGCTCACTCTCACTGGTTGAGCACACAAGCACGTAAACAGCAAATGGTATGTTCCAGTGTGTAAATAGACAAATGGTATTTTCAGTCACTGTAGTTTCTTCTTGAGCTAGCCATGCTTATTGGTATTAGTTTACTTCAAATTAAGTATAATTAGCTTGGGGCTCCCCAGTGGCGTACCCATCAAAGCCCTGGTCCCATCATCAGCAGATTGCAAGTTTGATCCATAGCAGTGCTGGGAGTCCAAGATGGCGAAAATGGCCTCCCTCTCTCCACCCAGTGTAATGCTAGCGTAATGTGTAATGCTTCAGTGTAAAATAACAGAATTGACATCTTCAATCGGAAATAACAGAATTGACAATCTTCTGACCCGTGAATTCGGTGGGTGGGTGGGTGTGTG
>JBBJLR010000040.1:11630712-11662940 GCA_037577145.1 Brachypetersius gabonensis | reverse complement strand
TTGGGGTGCGCGCTGTGTGTACACACACACACACACACACACACACACACACACACACACACACACACACACATGCACACCTTCAAAAGCACAAAACTTGGCATTTTTGGTCCCTGTTTTTCCTCTTGTTCTTCCAAGCACACACACACACACACACACACACACACACACACACACACACACACACACACGGTCTCGTTCACACATGCTTCCTCTGTGTGTTCTTCATTCCCTTTCTCACCCACTCAAAAGCTTTAACAAACACACACGCTCTGGCCAGAGAACAACACCATTCTCTCTCTTTCTCTTTCTCTCTCTCTCTCTCTCTCTCTCTCTCTCTCTCTCTTTCTCTTTCTCTCTCTCTATCTCTCTCTCTCTCTCTCTCTCTCTCTCTATCTCTGTCATTAGTAGCTGCAGTGGTAAATCCTCCAACTGCGCTGGGTAAACTCGTCTTGCATCGTTTAAAGGCCAGCACTATTCACTTGCTGTCAGAGCCTCTGCGAATGCACAGCTCCCAGCCTTCATCTCTTTTCTTTCTTTTTTTTTTCTTCTTCCATTTTAATCATTATTTTTACAAAGCGTGCCTTTTCTGCCTGCCCAGTGGCACGTCTCACTGGAAGAGAGCACACTGGATTTTTCTGAAGGCGCAGAGAGAGAAGGGGGCCAATTATCAGTTGCCGCTTTCCAGCCACCTGCCAGCGTCTTCTCCCTTTAATTAATGTTGTGGTGACACCGGTCAGTGCAACAGGAAATGCAGTTACCGTCAGGGTCAGAAATATGTCTGTCATCTGTCTCTTTTGAACATTAAGGAATTTGTTTGTTTCTTTTTCCTCCCCCCCTCCCTTTCTCTGGCCCGCTGGGGGGTGCATTTTAACGGTCCTGTATGAATCAGTGGAGCCCTGCTGCTATCTATCTAAGCAGAAAAAAAAACCCCTCTCTGTTCTGTGATGCTGTCTCCGTACTGGCGTTCCATTTGTAAATTAAATTGCAAACTGAGAGTGTCATAAAAAGGAGTAAGGTCTTTTGAAACTGACAGAGGAAAGCAAGAAAAGGCCTTTGTCTTCATACTCTGATAAATTAAGTGCCAGCACAATGTTTGCTTTGATCCTCGTGCACAATTTTTCATTGACTAATGATAGAACATGCTCTGCATATCATGTTAAATTACCCCATCTGAAATGTAGATGTCACCTGCAATAATATATTTATTGCCACACAAATTTCTCTCCTACTGGCTACCTTACCTTTGGGGATATTAAAATTCATAACAAAAGGAAAAGGCTCTAATTGAGCAGAGCCCAAGGTTTCTTTTTTTTTTTCAATTGCTAGTTAAACTATCTGTCACACCGCATTTTCCTGCGAGACAGTGACTTGCAAATCAATACTGCAAATGTGATTTACATGAGAACAGGCTCACAAGTGAAACAAACGAGAATTACATTTAAAGGCATCAGGTAACTTGCGATATTGAGCTTCACACTTCTGATTTCTACCAGTCACTTAATTCTGCTAGCCTTTGTATTTTTTTTTCTCCTTTTTTTTATCTCAGAACTTGTAGCCTTCTATCTCCAGAAGAAAATCAATATCTTTTACTGCTAAAAGGGAAAATATAATAAAATGAGGCCTGGAGCATTTCGTCTTTGTTTTAAACAAGTTGTCTTATATTGATTTAAGCTAAGCCTTTTGAGATTCATATCATTACGGCTGTGAAGACTTTTTTGCCATGTGGACTCTATTATTTGGTGAGTCCGATCATTGGTCCAGCTCTCAGGCGGGTCAGAGGTGACAGTTGTCCTGCATTACCTGGCCCTTTTTTCCAGACAGGACCCTATGCTGAGCTCTTTGCTGTCTATCGCTTAATGGCCATTTTCCCCAATTTCACACATAATATTTTAGATTTATTGACTATTAGAAACGCTTCCATGCCAGTAGCGGTTCCGTTCCATGCAGAATCTGTGGATTTACAAATAGAGAGAATAATTGGTGTGGCTCAGAGAGGATATGGCAGTCTTTTGAGAATGATTTTTGACATGAAATTTTATTGAAAACACTAAATGGCACGGAGTTGAAAGTCCAGTGTTAATTATGCTTTTGCCCTGCACTTTATTTCACTAGATATTTTTGAGAAAGTATACTTGACAGTGAGTAGCGGCAGTCCTCCTGTTCATGTAAGCCTAGTTTAGAAGAGCACAAAGTTTTAATAACTTTTCTTCAACTTTTATTTATTTCCCTTTTTACAAGATAGCAAAAGAAAACATTTCATGTATAACAATGTTGTCGAATGGAAATGCAGTAATTTATACCAGCCTTCCAATAAACAATGACATTAAATTATATACCATGCTGACTTCTTCCCGGGTCTCATATGTATAATTCAAAAACTCCTCATATTACAGTCATTAAGATTTATAAAAATAGAAAATAGAAATTGCTATTTTGAGCTTGTTTAAGTTACAGAAAAGGGGGTAAAAAAGCTTGATTAAAATTTTTTTAATTAATTTATTTTAATGCTTGTCATCCCCCTCCAACAGATGAAGGTGTTTTTCTCCTCTCTTCGAAATGGTGAAACTGCTGCATTTTCTTTTTCACTTATAATTGGAGTTCGGTAGCAGGGAAAGGGGTGTTTACTTCTGTAGTCATTAAAACTATCTAAAAATAGGAAATTATGAATCCATTATGGTACCAAACAGCCAAGAATTGAATGTGATTTTTATTTGATCTTGTGTTCGAGGGTCGCATATCAAGCTCAAGCCTTCATGAAATTCTTTTGGTTTTTATTACGAGCCTCAAGAACACAAAGCCCTATTGTTTATTTTTTCTCTTTTTTCTCAATTCTTGCTGTTGCTTTTCATATGACATTCTTTTTTTTTTTGGTCTTGTAGACACACCTCGTATCTGTATCCTTCCTGCATTTGATCATTTAGCTTTTCAATCATGAGTGGAAATTTGAGTGTGCACACCCACCTTGTGTATATTAAGGCAAGAAATGTAAGCTAACAAATGAATCATAGAAAGTACAATATCAAGGTGCTTCCTTTGAGATCACCTGGCACAGCAAATCAAAAGCAAGGTGTTTAATTGGGAGTTGTGCAAGGCTTCCAATGTTTTGCACACAGAAAACAACAACAAGAAAAACAACAAGGACTATATAAGCCGACACACCAAACAATTACAGTGAAGAGTGGCAAAGTTTGGTCCTTTAATATTTGTAGTTTTTCTTGTTCTATTTCTGTTTCTTGAAGCACTTTCCATAAAGCACAAATGAACCAAGCCTTTCCTCCAGTCTCCCTCTGTCGAGTGGGTCTTCACACCTCACATTGTCTCGGCTGTGCGGTGCAGCATGCCCTGGCTGAGCATCAGGGTCACAGTAGGACAGACTGAAAAGATTATTCGTAATGATCGAGCAGCATATAGAGAAACATGGTGTTTTATTATAATTCCAAAACAAGATTGCCACAGACTTGCATGCAGCCTCTCACTATTGTGTGCACATTACTTTCAAAATGTACACAATTCACAATTAATGACGTTAAACCAGTTCAGTGATTCTAATGTGTTGGGTTTGTGCAACTTCACAGGTTTCAAATAAGCAATAAGATGTTGGGAAGCTAACTAAAAATGAGGAGATTTTAGATGCAGATAATTCTGAGCATTAATAATGGTCATAATAAAAATATTATTATATATATATAATTCATAATTTAGTTTTCTACCTTTTTTGTTTACTATTATTTGAAAATGCCAGCTGCCTGGTACATCTACTGTATGTGTAAATGAACCAAAATAAATGATCTAACATTAACCTCTTTTCATATTAATATGCACACTCATTCTTTTTCTTGATATTTTTACAATGTTACAGTTTAGTTGTTTTATGTCTTTCTTTCTTTTTTAGAACATATAGATCAGCATGGGAGTTCGGACATAGAATTGTTTATAATTATTCAATCATCAAGCATTCAATATTTTTAAATTGTATGGTCGAGTCAGGGATTCTAAATTGCTCAAAATGTTGTCACTTCTGTGTTTTCTTTAAGTTATCATAGTTGTCACAGTTTAAGTTGTCAAGTTCCGTGACCCCTTTAGAACTTTTGTCTTATGCAGCCATGTTAAGCAGATCATATATAATTTCTGGCGTTTAATCAATCTACATTAAAAAGAAATGACAAAGATCCTGCTTGCACGAGGAGCGGACCCTGGCTTTATTTGTCAGCGATTCCTTTATCATTGCGGCTGAAATGTTAGAGCAGCCTTTGTGTTCTGTTAGAAGGGGAGCGCATTCGTTCCGTGTGTATGTATACACTTCACCCTGCTGCACATCAAAAGAAAGCAGCAGATTTTCATAACTATTCCTTTTTTCTTTGTAGTTCTTTTAATTGCATCCCCACGGCTTTCCATCCCTGGACAGAATCCTTAACAAAACACCCTCCTCCCCCCAATCACCACCACCACTACTGACTTACAAAAAAAGTTTCAGCCACTCGTCACGTGTGCAATCCCAGTGTTTAGTGCTGCTGCTGTTTGCGTGGATTCGCTTTAGAATTTAATGTAGGACTTTTCAGGAGGTTTCAAATTACCATGATTGCCGTCTTCCGTCTTGTATTTTTTGTCAGTGAAGTTTTACAAAGATAAATAAATGAATCAGCCAAGATCAAAATATACATTTTTGCCTCCCATTGCTGCCATTGGGAATTGGCAGATTTATTATTTTAATTTTGGCTGATCTGTGTTAGTTTTATGACAAAATTAATGCCATGCCAGCACTGTATTTGAATGTGGCTGCTACACCTGTACCAAAATTTTATTGTGCAGTTGCGCTTAATAGCCTCTTAATTTTGATTAAGCAATTCATTTGATTTATTTTACATTAATAGATGACATTTACTGACCTATTTAAAAGCACATATTTTGGAAATGTACTAAATTGTCAGATACAGTATCTTTCACAGTACAGACTGATATTGAGTGGTGTTTTCAGCATCTTTAGATTGTGACATAATTGTCTTCCATTGCAGTTTTAAGCTGCTTTGACATTAAATACCCTGTTTTGTCATTCTTTTTATTTAATTTTTATCTAGTTAAAGTAGCGAATGTATACATTTTACAGTCAGAGTGTAGTATAATTTTAAAACTACTTTAAGGGACACCTTGGGATCTTAAATTGTAGTTCTGTGAGGGTTCATTTATATTGTTAGTTCCTAACATGTACCAGGACAGAACTTATTTTGATGATGTAAAGTATTTGTTTACTCCATACAGTGTGACCTTCAGCACACAAGCACTAAAGCCAATTAGTCAACCATAAAACATCATGAATCCATACACACATTATCTGTAGACATAATATATACACACATTATATAATGACTGTCATGATAATGTTGTCGCAACCAGTAATGTCATGACACCACTGCCAACAGTTTCCATTTCTTTTTTTATTGTTTGATAAATCAGTCAAATGTAAATGTGTTTAACCCTGCAGAGGAAGCTGTCAAGATTCAGTTTATAGGTGGTGTGTGTTGAATTTGCCTTGAAAGCTGAATCATTTGTGCAGTATTGGGTGTGTTTGTGATGAGACCTTGTCCACTTCAATTAGATAAACTGACATGAGCATTCACAGAGCAGTGGTGAAATCATAAGTGCGTTTGTGCGCATGTATGTGTGTGTGCAGTGGGATAGCTCTGCATGTATAATAGCAGCCCACCACAGTGGAGAGGCCCTTTGCATCATCCCTTTCTCTAAAGGAAGACAGTGATACACCTGCTAATTATCATCTCCAGCTGGTGAGTTAAATGGAGATGTGTTTTGCGGGCCACCTCTGACCCTCTGCTCTTTACTTGACGCACTTCAAACCCTGTTGGGGAGTCCATGCAGTAGAGTTTAATGAGGCCCCGTGTTTGCCCTCTGTGGGCCCTGCGAGTTGGACGCAGCACTTTTATCCTGAACCATCCTCCCTTGATGTAAATTGAAAAGATCACAGCTACGGGGAAAAGACCTATACTGGAAAGGCCTCTCTGCATAGATTATGAATATCATAACTCAACATCAACCCCCCATCTCCCCTTTCCCTACTTTCTCTTTTCCCTCCCCCTACAATACCATGCTTATAATTGGACCCAATGGGGGACTCTCCCTTTGATCAGATCATAGGCTGAGTGACTTTACACTAAAAAATGTCACTGCCAAATAGGTTTATCACCTGTAGAGCTAAGCTCCCTTCTGAAGCCCCCCTGCTCGTGTCTCGTTAGTGATACTCAAAGTATAATAGTTAATTAGTCTGACAGATCAATTACTGTTATTGCATGCCTGATGAGACGCATGTGCCACTATCAAAAACCCTATTATTAATTTGAAGTTTATTTCCGCATGCAAATAAAGCAGTGGTACGGAGAAGAATATACAAGTGCGTTGCTGTAATCACTTATTGGGCAATGCATTTTGTTTAATTTGAGACTTGAGCTTTCAATCATTTGTACATTTATATATTTTTTTTATTGACGTTTTTGTAGAGCAGTTACCACGTCTCATTATACGTATTTACATGCTGATGACTGTTGTGAACACAATAACTTCTTGTTATACCTCCTCCTTACTGCTGCCTGCTGGGTATGCTCTCCCGCGTGTGAATGACAGTTTGTTGTCTTTGATTTTTCAGGAAAAAACGGAAGGCGGCTTAATGGATTGTTTGGGGAGCTGAACAGTTAATGCATCGACATGAAATATTAATATAGTGGCAACTTTACATAAACATAAAAGCACTCAGTCCAGTGTGAATATGGAGATGACACGTGTTAATTTAGCACCGCTAAACTTTCTGTTTGATTCTTGTGAGTATTCGCAATGGCAGCTTGGGGATGCCATGAACGAGAAAGAATGCCCCAGCAGAGACGAACGGGACAAAAAGCTGAGAAAAAAAAAACTCAGAATGAGCAGCACAGTAGTGAATGTCCTTTGAATTTACAAATCCATGACTCCGCTTGCCTTCCAAGTTTTCCTCATCATATCATCTATCTGAACAATGTTGGTAATGATTTGATGCGGGGTGTCGTCTCTGAATGCTCGATGAAGCCTCTTCTTGTTTAGCATTCAATTGAAGGCCTCTTTTACTGAGTTAAGGGTTCTGGTCCTTGCTTGATATTCACTGATGAACAAAGTCAAACTGATTATTGATATGCTCAGATTGCAGGAATGTAAATGAGGCTTTTGCAGAAGGTGAGCATTGCAATCTTCTCAGAATTAGTACACTTTACCTTACATGTCCAGTCAGTGATTTTAAAGCTCGGCTCCTGGATTTGTGTGTTGGTGCTACACCCAATTGACAGCTAAAGTGTTTGCTACCGGGGAACCTGAGAATCCATTAATTTACTGCAAAAATGTTTATAGAGAATCTGATAAAATTACTGATGCATATTTTTATGGAGAAATTGTTGGTTTATTACTACTATGTATTTGAATGGTAACACCATTTGTTTTTACTTCATTGTGGTAAATGTGTTAATTTACTACTAGAAATATAGATTTTTATGAAGAAACCATTGGTTTACTGCTAAAAGTTTAAATATTATTAGCAATCTTTTGATTTACCAACATGTATTTGTGATAAAATTCATAAATGTGTACTGTAAAGTCATTGCTTTATACTTTTGAAATATTTTATAGTGATCTGTTTGTGCTTGAAACTTAAATGGTAAGTGTGACTGTTAAATCTAAAAAATTCTGCTGAATCCACTGGTTTATGAATAAATGTTTTAGGCTGGTTTCATAGAAGTGCTTCTTAAACTTTAATGGCTTTTTATGGTGAATCCATTGATTCGTTGCTCTGCATTTTTAAGATCTTTGAAAACAGATTCTGTGCTCATCCTGTTTCGTGAATGGCCTTTCCATTGGCCCTCTGAAATAGGTCAAATAGTCAAACCATGCCATGCTTCCAGTATGTTTAGAAAGATGGCTGAAAGTAAGGCTGGTGGCATTGAGAAAAATAATTAAAGCTTATGTATGTCAAGATGCTTTTTAGGATGTATAGAGGAGGCAAAGAAGAGAAGAATGCCCTATCAAACTCTCTTTGCTTTCAGTTACTCCCCCAAAAAAGCCAGCTCCACCCCCACACACCCTGCCATCGCCTCAATTAACAGAGCAGCAGGTGCTCTCAGCAGCACAACAGATAAGCTACAAGCGGAGTGAAGAGGCTTCTCTTTATTTCTTTTCTCTTTCTCTGCTTTTGGAGGTGACCTGTAAATGTGACACTTCACACCCTGAATGGTTTTGCCTCTTCCCCCACCAATTTCAGAGGTGTTAATTTAACTCTCTCTCTCTCTCTCCCTCTCTCCCTCCCTCTCTCCCTCTCTCTCTCGCAGGTTTCCATTCTGAAGAGTAAGCTAAAGAAGCAGTCGACTGCTACTGGTAGTGGAGTGGCTCAGGCCTTCCTGCGAACGCAGGCCGCTTTGTTCGGTTCCTACCGAGATGCTCTGAGATACAAACCTGTAAGACTTCTCCCAGTCATCTCTTTTCTCCTTCTGTCGGGGCCTGTTCCCCTTTCAGTGCTTCAGCAATATGTGCTTTATAAATCTTTATTGGAAAATTAGTCTTTTGCAGTAACATCAAATATTTTTATATATATTTATCCCATAGTTCTGTTTTACTGATTCAAATAATATTTTGGTCATTGTATTGCAGGCAGGAAGGATTGCAACCATTTCACCATTCAACCATTGATTTATTTAATTTTAAATATATTGCAATCCCCATCACAATTGTAAAGTGTCTTTGCATCTCGTTCATATAGTTTAAACTATATGATTGTTGTGATTTGGTTTTCTGTATCTCCTTGTTAATCCTACATACTCCAAAGACTGGTATGTAGGCTGATAATTCATTTGCTCACACTCTTAATTAACAGACATTATTAATTATAATTTTTTAAATTATAATATTAATTATAAGCCCTTGTCTTTCTTAACAACGGTGATTATATACGTCTTTTGTCTACATTTAAACAATGTGTCATAAAGATCACAGGTGAAGGATCCTTGGGTCATATCACCTTCCAGGACTTGAACGATCGTTCAAAGGTTGCCAAGCAGAGCGGCATCTATAAGCAAAGAGAGGAGGAGAGAGGGGGGAAGAAAAGGAAAGGAGAAATGGGTGTGAGTTAAGGTGGGCCAGTCTGTATCAGTGAAATGTCAGAAGTTGAAAAGGCAGGACAGTCTCTTTGAAGCCTCCTTTCAGGCCTGGCATGGTATTCTTCTCAGGCCCTTCTCAACTCCTGAAATGCGCTTTTCAGTCTCAAGCGCAGTGTCGGGCAAAAACAAAGTATGCTCTCTGTTTGTCAAATATGGCTGTCTTTGTTGGAAAGGGTGAGAGTAATTGGTTTGTGTAGACCCACAGCGTGAAGATACATAATTGATGTTGCAGCAGTGGAGTGTACACAGGCTGACTTTTCTCAGACACAAAAAACACTTGTGTTAAAAAAAAAAAAAGGCGGGTTTGCACAACTCTTAACCTTCAAAGCACTGTCTCAATTGAGCATGGCGGCATCAAATCTTTATAGAATTGTAATCACTTTCTCTTCTGCAAGAAATACTCGGCTTAGCTTTAGCTTCAGGTTTTGAAAGGCCTTCCTGTTTGTTGAAGGCACACTCATGTAATATTTAAAATGTGGGACTTTTACCTCTCAGGTCTGCCATTGTTATTTTAATACAAACTAACTTTCATGTGAACATCATTATCGTGTGACAAAGAATTTGTAAGTGTAATTGTGTGACGTTTTGGGTGAGAGTTTTCCCCACAACAGACAAAGCTTCTTGGTAGCTACAACACTTCAACTCAAAGTGTTTTTCTTCTTGTGGTCTTGTGATGATGGCATTTTCTGGTATTTTAAGTGCATGATTTCCATTTATTTGCGGAGTTTAACATATTATAACCAAATATGTAAAATGTCCAAAGAGCTTTTGCACAAATGTGCAAACTAACTGTACTGGTAGAAGTGATGAGAAGTAGAAAATCATATAAGCATTCTGGTATGGGTAATACAGTTTATTTTGTGTAATAATGTTTAAGTCTAAATCTGAAAATGTAACAGAGAAACACTCTGATAAACAATTCCATCATCCCGACACATTTTACATTTGTACTATGCATCATGATATCGATATGGTTTGCTTTATGAAGTCCATATGCCTTATTACCAGCAGCCATGCAGAGGATTGAAGTCTAACTGAGCTGCAAATGAAACAGTGTAGGCAAATGATAATGAGCTCCCATGCAAGCGGTCGCAATCGCTGGTTTACTGGTTTACTGTATATAGGTCATTAAACTCTGCTGTGGAACTAGCCTGCTTCTGTTACTGATCCTTGCAGTGCATGTTCTTTTTCTTTTCAAGCTTATCTTTTATTAGCAAACGCACATCAGCATCTCCTACAGCAGGCTGAGTGCAACGTACACTTATGTCTGACAGATCTAAGACACTATCCTTGCTGTTGTGTATGTTAATTTAATGAATGTGTAAATGGGTTTGAACATCACGAGAGGTAGGTGGAAATAGCTCACATTCATTTAAAGGAAGTGTCTGGTGGAGGTCATGGTATCTCATCCCTAGATAAATCATACAAAGGCTGAAAATGTGCATATGCATGTACATTAATTTCCTTATTTAAATACCCATATGGACTTCAAATTAAACGTCTCTTGGTGGCTATTTACATATTTTGTTCATGTAACTTAAGAACACACTAAAATGGTGTAATTGATGGCAAGGGATTGAGATGATGGCAAAGTCCGGGCAAGCTTCAGATTTAGCCAATCTCAGCCTGTAGATTTTCATTAAAGTGAGCTTCATTCTTTCCCCAGGGAGAGCCAATCACCTTCTGTGAGGAGAGTTTTGTGGCACACCGCTCCAGCACCATGAGGAATTTCCTCGAGATGGCTGTAAACCTGCAACTCTTCAAGCAGGTATGGCACAGTCTGCCTTCTGCTTGAGCATAATTTTAAAAACAACTCAACATTTTTCTCCACTGATGCTAGCCGAATGTCCACTTATATTTGTTTGTGTTATCTGATAAAAACTGAATATAAATAATTTTGTTGTTCAACCTCTCTTTATCTTCTAAAATCAAACAAGCTGTTTTTGTTATTGTGCCTTATTGTGTAAATAACATCTGTTCTGATTGGCTGCCTTGTATTGTTCCTCATTCAAAAAACCCTCTTAAAATGCCTCTTATGACTTCAGGCTGAATAGACAGATGTAATCTGAAGACTAAATAGGCTGTTTTTCATAACCAGTTTTCTTGCCCAAAAACAGTTTACTGGGGTCAATAAAGTTTCCAGATTCATATTTTTTTGCTAGTTTTCATACAGGAACTATAAGATGTGAGGGCTGAACAGTACATTTCACCAGTTCACATAATATACCAATCTCCTCTGTTTTCGTGTTCAGTTTTCCATAATAAAGGCCTAATAAGCCAATTTTACTCATGGTCTCTGATTTTTTTTCTAAAAAGAAACTAATCCAAAATCTCTCTTTACTTCCCATTTACTTTTGCTGTGCTTATGCTTTGTAGAAATCTGTATTATTATTATAATCTTTATATATTTGTTGCATATATAGGATATTGGAAAGGATATAGTCATATTTATTGTGTAAGCTTCACTTCTGCTAATTTTCACTACACATTTAAATACATATTCTAAACATAATAGGACAAATACACTGAAACCAATGATTAATAGTTTAAGATCCTAACTGTGCTCTTAAAGCTTTGTGGCCATCACTTCTTCTCTTTCTATTTGTAGACAAGATAGTGGGTCTCTGCCTTCCCTTTTCACCCATTTTTCCCTCCGAATCAGAAATGCTTAATTTATTCTCTGGAAGATTTTGATATGCACTTAATCGTTGCCTTTGTCTTCGGTGCTCCTTCCACATAACTTTTTCTCGAAGATCCAGATAGTGACCAGCAGTTCAAAGCCATGCGCAGTAGCTCGGGGAGGGCCGTTATCTGTTGGCCAGCCGTACTGAGAAAGGCCAGCACCGCCGTGCCCCGTTCTGACCATGAACCGCATCCGCTCGGAGGCCAGTCCTGCCGAGAAACGAGCGGAGGATAGCTGCCAAGAGAATGCGGGGGAAGCCTGTCAGCATCGACCTGCTTTCTGTCTCTGACCCCCCACCCCCCCATAACACTTGAACACACACACACCACTCTGCTTCTGCTCTGACGCTAGTTCATGTTCACACTGCCTGCGAGAAAGTTTCATGCACTCATGCTCTCACAATACACACACACACACACACACACACACACTCACGCACACTCACGCACACACACAAGCAAGCACACATGCACCAGTGTGCCCTATTTTAGTTAACTGGCATAGTTTCTTCGCTCTCATCACGTTAACCGTTTAGTGCTCCCGTGTAGGATGATGATGAAGGATTTTTTGTGTTTCTAATTGCAGCTTCTTGTTTTTTTACGATGATCTTCCTTTTTTCTAATTTATATGAGTAGTGCTCAGGTCCGCTCTGTGTTATGCTGCTGGGCAATTTTTTTTGCTGGATTAGCTTGTGTCTCTCATTAATGTGTATACTGGTGTTGCCAGTGTCAAGAATATTTGGATCTTCTTGCGTATATCATCTGGCCAATAAATTCAGCTTGTATTCATTGTCCACAGATGTATTAATATCAACTAAACACCTTTTCAGATATTGTTAGTCTGGCTGTTGCATCTGTTTTACCGCATTTATTATAAAAAATAGTTCTTAATAGTCCTTCTATTATTCTTAACATGTTATAAGTCCCTGCCATTTGTTGTGTTTTCAACTGAAAATTCTTAGCTGACAACTGACTATCATACCAGCCAGCAATACACTGTTTAAGTTTAGTTTTGTTCCTAGTTTTTATATTCTTATGTTTATATTTATTTCTTGGACAGAATGCACCATGGGTGCCCTGTGTACTGTGTATATTGTAGTATTGACAACAAATCTCTCTTGAATCTTGAATCTTATCCAGTACTATTGGGGTTTTGAACACATACATATAGTAGTTAATATTATATCAGATTAAATTAGTATTATCAGTGGTTGTCATCATTTTTAGGTCAGTGAAATTGGTATCACCAACATATTCATATCGGCCTTGCCATACTGAGGTCATTACACCTGCTTCATGTTTGAAGCCAATTGACCTTTTATTTTTCCACATTGTAATGTTCAGTTGATTTGTATACACAGCATAATTAATGTACCCTGATCACTGGTTCTGCCATGATAAACAAAACAAAAAAAACCAGTGCCCAAGACATGTGTCCAGACACTGTAAGTGAGTAGCCAGTTAAGAGAACAGAGGAGCAGTGTGTAATGTGATCCTGAAGCAAGGGGATAAGTGGGGGATTTGGCTGGGTGCTAATTTGGTCTGATTATGTGCTCTAATTAGGGGGTCAGGCAGCACAGGCTGAGCCCTATGCTCTCGTCACTCATTAAAGTTGCTGTAATGAAGTTGGCCTCCGTCAGCGCCCAATGTAAAGCCTTGAACCCCAGAGATGGCTTACCTTTTCCTGTGGTGTGCTACACAAACATGTAGTCCATTGGTTCTTCACTGATCCCATCAGAACCACTTGGTGCTTTCAAACACTCTTGTAGTGTGTATTCAGCAGAAATTTGTTCTTCGTTTGCATTTCATTTTTTTCTCCTGTAAAAAGGCTTCATAAAGTCCTGTTATTTTGCATCATTAATGGCAAGAATATTTTTACAATTATCATGTTTATTGTCCCTTTACTGGACTGGGCCTAATGGGACGGATGCTGGATGCTGTTTTATAACCTTTTTGTGACAAGGGAGGAAATTGAAATTCCCACAAAGCATTGCACGTCCGTCTGCTTTGTTAATCCTTCACCTGAAATGAATTATAGAAACACACTTGTGTAAAGCTAGACTTTCCAAAAAGCATGTGACGTGGGATTGTGTGTCCAGAACAGACTGGAATAGAATCGCTGTGGTACTGTTCCCCATTCTCTCTCTAGCTTGCTTTCTCTCTCTCCTTTAATAACCTCTGATACTCTGATTTATGGTTGCAGTTCATTGATGGCAGACTGGCCAAATTAAATGCAGGAAGAGGTTTCACAGACGTCTTTGAGGAGGAGATCACAGAGGGGGGCTTCTGTGGAAGTGAGTGGCATTTCTCTATTTGAAGGTGAAAAAGAAAAGGAAAAAAAAATGTTGTGCCTTCGGAAATGGGTTAAGAAAATTCGGCTATGGAAAACTGGGTCAAAATGACCCAAAATGAAAATCTGTTTAGTTCATCATATGGGCCAGAAGGCTCAGCTATAGCTATTCTTACGTCATTTGCAGGATGGCAGGTTTGTTAGGTTCATTTGCTCACTTTCTGTCCTGCATGCGCTGATGAGTCTTTTCACGCCCCATTGTTTCTCAGGTAATTCTAGGTCCTATCAACAGTGGATGCACACAGTGAAGGTAAGCAGCAGTTTCTAATTAATTCTCTCATCTAATGAATATTCAGTTCTCCCTGAATAATTGGGCTTGATTGCTGGATTGTATTTATCATCTCTCACTGGTTAAGTAAGGATATCCAGTTGCACTTGAAGCACGCGCAAAGTGCGGAAAAGCGCTGCAGAAGGAATTGGAAGGCAGGGAACACAAGCTTGCAGGACGGTTGAGATGTTGAGGCGCCGTTGATATGATGTGACAGCCAGTCATCTGAGATGACACATGGATTCTGGCAGGAAACACAGCCATTACTCAATAGATTGAAGGAGAGAAAAGCCCCCTGTATGCCTCACTCCTCTCTTTTTCCCGCCACCCCTCAGCCTGTGCCGAATTAGTTCTCCAGAGTGTCTTTTTCAAAAGGTTTCCTTTAAAGTTCAGATCTTCTGACTGACACAAATCCATAAGAGGGCCCATCCTTCACCCCCATCTTGCTGGTCGAGGGTTTGGGACGAAAAAAACACCATTTGGGCAATTCTAGTCATTTAGCATGTTTGTCTAGCCCTACTTCACTGCTGCAGTTTTTCGGAAGACAGAAAATGATGCGATGATGCATAAACGGAGGATTTCAAAAAACGGGATTTGTAAGTCTACTGGATAATTACTAAAAGATCCATATTAAAAAGTTACAAAGGTGTCAGTAGTATAAAGCAGTTATATTAATAATCTAATAATCTACTGTTTTTTTCATAGTTGAAACATTAAAAATAGGCTAAACTGAGCAATAATGTAACATGCAGAGATTTCGTAAGGCTTTGCTGAAAAGTAAATTCAGGCTCAGAAAGCATAGAAGCATGTGTGTCTGTGTTTCTTGCTGTAAAAGAGACCAGTAAGATTAAATATCAGGGCACATGTAGGGATTGGTAAGTTCAATGTAATGCTTTTTATGCTAATTGTAATGCCTAATTGTAATAAACTATTGCTACTTTCATTTAGTCTGCACTTTACAATGATAGGATTTTTCTGTAGTGCTTCTATGGGAATGTCAAATATTGTAAACACCGTGCTAGTGCAGTTTGCATTCTCCTCACACACTGGGTTTAATACTACCAGGCTAGTTAAACACACATATGAAGCCCTAGACCAATTTATGCTGTATTTACTTACAAAATCAGTCTGTCCACTCTTGTTAATGCTGTAACCTATCATAGCCAATGCAGAAAAAAAAACAGAATGTCATGTACCTTCTTTTGGACACGTCTAAAATTCTAAAGAATTAGTTTAAGTGACACATCCATCTGTATGAAATAGCTAAAAAAAAATGTGTGGTAGACCTGTGCATACTTTCCAGTTGGTGCTGCACAGTATGATAATATGTGACCACTGGTGCACACATGTACAAGCACTCTCTCAGGAATAAACCTATTTAAGAGTTTGTTTAAATGGTGTTAAGTGCATATTCATTATAGTTTTATATACGTTAGATGTGCTGTCGTTAAACATTTGGCTTAAGGCACATTAGGCCTAATGATTCGAGCCAGTATGTGGTTACCTGTGATTATTTATGTCATATACATTAAATTATACTTTTCTCCAAATGCATGTGGTATAATATTCAGACAGCAAAACTAATGATTTCTAATGTTTTCTTTATTTTTTCACTGATGTTTTTTCCCCATCCACAGAGAGGCGTGAATAAGGCAAGTCCAGCGGTGAGATCAGCCTACAAGATGGTACGTTTTTTGGCTGTATTATGAAAATTCATCTTTGAAGTTATAATTTCGCCTGCCTGAAGTTTCTCACAGAAGACAAATAAATTGGCATTTTGTAGAACAAAGTAACTGATATTGTCATTTTTCTTTCTGCTGTCTGTTACTGATTTCTTTCATTCCTTAAAAGGCCAAGGTTCATGCCAAAAAAGGCCTACAAGGTGTGAAGGACAGGATTAGACAGAAGGTGAGTCACTCAAGTTCTCTGATTCCACACATACACACCTGTTCTTCTTAACATAGCGCCGACGACAGGGTTTGAGCTCAGGGTTTTAAACGGGCTTGTGAAACCTGCTTAGCACTTTGTTCGACAGTATACATTTTTAACAAGTCTGCCTCTGGCGATAGGCTGTCATGTCATACCCTGACTCAGAGATGCCCCTTCATATTTTTTGCATATTTCATCAATGAGTGAGTGATATTTTCAAAGGCAATGTAACGAGGTGTATGTTTCCATAACTCTGATGGCTTTGATACAGCAATTGTGACATGAACTGTCAGGCCACAGGCCTGTGCAGCCTGGTCCATGGAGGATTCTTTTATATCTGATGCAAATTTCCTATCGGTGCCTTCTTTGATTTAGCTGAGACAAAACAGACTGTTATAAGACAGAAAAGTTTTGATGATGGACAGTTGGGGTGTGTGCGTGTGCATGTGCGTGTGTGATGAGCTGTTCACAAAATTAGTGTTTCTGATAAATGTATATGATTATTGTTTCACCAAGTTTTAGAAATCATTTTGAGTACAAATGTGTTTTATATTTCATATGTTTTAGATTATGTTTTATATGTACAGTCAGCTCCATGCTTATTGGTTCTCTTAGTAAGTATAAGCAAAATGGTTATTAAAAGTAATTAAAGTAAATTTAGGCTCTGGCACCCCTGCATTTTGTACTTTATGCAACCTGTCTTTGGCATCATAGCCTACAATGCGTGATGAGATTGAGATTGTGGTCAAGTTTGAAACAATACAGAGTGAGCAATCTGAGCCCACTCCTCACTACAGAGTCTCTCCGGATCTTCCAGTGTCATCGGTCTTCTCTTTTGAACTCTCCTTTTTAGCTCACTTCACAGATTCTTCAAAAGGATTTATGTTAGATTTCACTCTTAATTTGTAGTATGAGATTTATCTATGAGTGACCTATAGTTTTGGGTTTTTTTGGGGTTTTTTTTTAACCAAAGATTGCAGTAAATAATGCAGTTGATGGGACAATAAATCAACCGCTTAAGACCAAATCTTTGATTTTGCGACAACAGTTAGACATTGCTTCATTTGGATGCAAAGATGATTTGTTACTGATGTATGATTGGACGTCTGATGCCATTACAATCATTTTTACAATGATTTATGATTTATATATACACATATAAAGGTGTTCATCTAATAATAGTGTTATAGTTTATTTATTATAATAAAGCTATGCTTATGTCTCTGTCTCTGTCTCTCTCTCTTTTTCTCTCTGTAGGACACTGAAGAGGAGGATGGTCCATACTGTGCAGGTTCTCCCACCAGCACTAAAAGCCTCTCACCCAGGAGGCTTCAGAAGCGAAGGGTGAGTTTGTATGCATGCAGCTCAGCACACACGCGCTCACAGCCAATACTTTCTCGGACAGTCCGGCTCTTGAAAGCAATCGCCCATTTGCACACCAGTAAGTCTGAGGCAGTGTGAGGCTGCTTGATTGACAGCTGTGGCTGCGGCGGCTGTGTGGAGTGGATGTGTGGTGTGTGGTGTGTGTAAGGCTCAGTGAAGTGTTGCCAAGCCCAGGCAGGGAGGCTGCGTGCCCCCCCTACAGACACAGGAGGTGGCCTGGATTCCAACCACTCTTTTTCCTGCCTCCATTTCACACTCAAATAGGCCACAGGATAGCCCACTGGCTCTGTGCTCATGATATTTTACACTGTCAATATTTTCTTAGGGTTGATGGTTTTGATTGATTTATTTACTGAGACTTGTTTATTGCATTTTTTTTAAATTGATGTAATCAAATGTGTTAATTGGGAACACATTCTGCCCAGTGTTCCTAAGAGTCAGAATAGAAATTATATGAACTATATTTTGTATTTGATTTAATACATTTGTATAACCTGCTGTAGCCCTGTGGGCATTTTAGCGCTTTAGGTTTTTTTAAAAACATGCCGAAATGCTGTTTTTGATGAATATATGTTAAGCTTGTTTTTTTTTTTCCACATATAGGTGAAATAGATGCAACCAGTGAAAAAGCAGACCAGTGAAAGAGTTAAAAAGCTAGTGCTGCTAACGATAAATGAAAACAAAGACCTACAAATGAGTATTATTCAAGTGACACTGTGCTAATTGTTAGCTTTTTTCACTGTAAGCTACTTTTTCAATGTATTTTATCTTATTTAATGTTCAGTGTGTTTGTGTGTGTGTTTCTGCCCACCATACCTCTGTGTGTGTCTGTCTGTGTGACAGCATTGGTATTAGGTATGAGTTGATTTTTTAGGAATCAGTCAGCTGCCATTTCCACCTCTATTCCCTCTCAAAGACACACACACACACACACACACGACTCTCACTCATGCAGTGTGGCAGGGAGCCTTTGGGACTCCAGCGCTTGTGCTAGCTGCATCGATCCACTCCTTCATCCTTCCTCTCCTCTTCCTTCCACCACACCCCTCCCTCCCCACACACACCCCCGAGTGACACTGCTGAGCCTAACACTGATTTAGTAGTGGCTACAGGAAATATGTCCCTAAATACACACACACACACACACACACACACACACACACATGCACACTCTCTTTTCTGCACTTTTGAAATCTTTTATGTTATATTACCAAGAGTACTTTCTCAAAAGAATTCCCATATACACTAATTTTAATCTGGGTCAGTGAAAAAACCCTCAGTATCTGTGACTTGATTTAGTTGCCTAAAATTCTACTTTACTAGCAAGACTGAGGCGTGTGAACTCCATCATTCAGTTCATTTTGTTTTCCCAGAATGTTTTCACTGCATTTGCAACTAATTTCCCAAAGTCTTTTTTTCCTGCCCAAGCAAAGGCCATATCTTCAGCACCATGAAAAGGAAAACAGCATCTGCAAGTCAGCATTTTCTGAATCAATTTTCCTGTGGCATCATTAAAAATGCCTTGTTTCTCCCGCTTTTTTATGCAAAGATTTTTGCAAGTATTCTTGCTTCTCACTGAAGCATATAGAGACACATACCAGCTGTTAATGAACATCACAGACCTCATGAATCCCTGGACTAGGGCTGCACAATGTATCAGTTTTTGGTCATTATCGGGTGCAGTGGGGAAAGGTGGGGGCAATGAATGCAACAAGCGCCGCCATTCAGTGGGTCCGTAGACATGACACACATAAATAAAAAGTATAGTAATAAAATATATACGCTATTTTTCTGGCAGGTCTTAGTATGTGGACAGTGTTATAAATGACAGAATGTGTTTTGGTGCTTGCTGAGTGGTTGGAAGTCCAGTACAGAATGTGGTTATGTACGGAAACCAAGCTGTCATACCATAACACTCAAACATCAGGCTGAACAGAAAAAATTAACCAGGAAAAACTCACTAACTCTACTTTCACTCAAGCTGAAGCTTATTTTATTTAAGTCAACCAGTAGCTTTAGAAGAACTGTGAACAAAGGGGTGATGTGGTAAAAAAAAAAAAAAGTGAGAGGGACAGTGACAATGAATCAGATGTTTGGGCAACAACATTTAAAATAAAATTGCAGCAGGATGTCAGACCACCTAGCATTAATAAGGGAGATTGTACCAGCGGACTTCATCACTTGTAGCAGTGTGTGTGTGTGCGTGCGTGCGTGCGCGTTTGTTATGTAATTGCACTTGTGGTCAAACCATATAACGATTGCACTTAGTTTTTTTTTTTTAAATATGTAATAAGCTGTATCATAATGGAATAGTGTAACAACTTTAAGCAATAGTGCATCCACACATGCTAATGTTGCTTAAAATGAATGTACCACATTACTGTATCATTTGAATTATACTAATCGGTGACTATTGGCTTTCATTTATTTTTAACAGCATTTGCGTTATCGTTTAAACTGAATTTGCAGTAATAATATTTGGTCTGTATTTTACAGCCACGCACTTTTAGGAAGGAACTAAAATATCTCCCTTACAACCAATGAAATGCTTTGTGCTACTGAAAAAAGAAATCACACCACCAGCATGGTGTTAAATGTCTTGCACTTGTGTTCATCCACACTCCCACCTACGCTGGTGCTGGAGAAGGGCATTGGGCCAACCCGGCCTGATCTCGCCTCTGTCTGGCCTCTGCCGCCATCACTGACTCTTCTCCACTCTTTTAATTAGTGTGGCTATTCGGTGTGTCGCTGTTGTCTAGAATGGAGTGTTGGTGGTGGTGGTGGTGGGGGTGTGAGTTTGGGCAGGGGTGGGGGGGGGGCATTAAATAAGCAATACAAAAAGGTGTAGAGACAGAGGTCTTCCAATTAGGGCCTTTCAGAGTGAGGCCGGGACCCCCTCCCTGTTCTGCTGCACAGTAACGGGCCCCAGGGGAACATACACATACACACATACAGATACACATACACACTCAGGATGCCATGTCCTACACAGTGAGTGTGTTTTGTGTATGGTGGACAAGGCTGACACAAAGACCCCCTACACGATCAATGGCTAAATCAATCAGTAGTGCAGTCCAGTCATCATTATTTTCAAAGAAAAGACCAAACGAGGACAGACAGGAGAATGGCACTACGCTTTGCTAACACATCTTCCAATACAACAGGCCCTTTTGCTCATCACCAAAGAAGTGCTCTTGTTATTTTTGTGATATGATGCAAGTTTCTGCTGTCTTTGCTGCTCTGGATTTCTTAGTTATTTTAGATTGTTCTTGTAGATTGTAAATATAAAGACAGCATATTGCTGTAGTTATCTGAAAAGAACTGTAGTCATTTGAATGGTCAGAAGACAGAAAAGAAGACAAAATCTAAGCATGCATAAACTGACTAAACCTGACTTTCAGCTTTACATATAGTGAATATCATACTAAAAACATCTAGTTTGATTTGACCCTATGGATGTGCAGCCCAAATAATAAAATTTTTTTTGGTGTGTCAGAGGAAGTTTTAGGGCAGGCCCATGTGCTGGTGAAAGGCATCCTGGGTGTGAGTGGCATGGCCTGGGGCAAAATGCAACTGATTCCTGCACATCTGCATATTTCTGCTCTAACTGTCCATTCAAACTGAATGAAGCTATGGTTGTATGTGTGTGACTTGAGTGAGTATGTGTGTTTTATTATGAGTGTGGCCAGCTCCTCTGAGTGTCGCACAGCCTCTGGGGAAGTACAACACACACACACACACACACACACTCACACACACACACACACAGTCACTGGATGAGACAGGCAGATGGATCGCCCTCAGCCAGGCCAGTTGAGCAGCTCTGCATATTAAAGAAAGCCCAGAAAGCCCTGTTCAGGTAGTGTATAATTCATAGACATCTCTGCTGCAGCCTTCATTTCCATACCGCTTTACTCGCTGACCATATTACAGCAGTGCTCTTGCCGTGTAATATTGCACATGATACTGTCCTCACCTTAGAATGACTCACATGAGAATATTGTATGACGTGGCCTGGTCCACACTAAAACTGAAATGAAATGCTTAACTTTTTTCATGTTTCTCCTTCCAGACTTTAAATCCTTTTAAGCGTTTGAAATCTCAAGTCCATCATGTAAGTGTGACGGTGGAAAAACTAATAACGATGGCATCCTTTTCTGTGTGCATGCTGCGTGATTTTGTATTCGCCAAAGATTTAGATTTACCAGAAGTTGATCTGCATCAGCCACCTACAATTAAATCATACTGGCTGATGCTTGTAATGAGTGTGTCCGCGCGCATGGGAACGTGAACCTAAGTAGACATCATCTACAGAGAACATTTATTCACAGTAACTATTTATTTATTGAATTGAACATATTGAGAAAATATGCAAAAATGTTTAGTTTTTTTCCCCCAGTATATTAAATAAAATAAATTGTTTGCCACAATTAAGTGTGTTCCATGTAGAGGATGTGTACCCATTTTCACTCATGAAATACAATCTTGTCCAGGGGTATGCAAACTTTAGCATACAACTGCACATGAATTTTAGAATGTGTTGATATTAGGTTTGTGCCACTTTTGATTGTAGTGACAGTTTACACTCAAGCTGGCAGTGGCTCCACAGTACCATCTGATCAAGTCATCAAGTCATCTCCACCTGAGAGTCATCTGAAGGGATAATATTTTTTAAAAATGACCTTTGTGCACAAAGACCTTGAAGTTTTACATCTTTAAAAGAAATCTAAATTTAATTATAATAAAGCCTAGATTCTGCAGTGTTGTCTCAGACTTTGAGACCTCACTGTATATATATGCATATGAGTGTGTTTGCACTTGGCTGTTAGTGTGTACCCTTGTGCCCGTGTGCATTTGCCCACTGTGACACTTCATGAGTCTGGAGCACTGCCAGTGTTGAGATGGATTTGTTGGGTGTCAAAAAACATTGACATACAAATAGAGAAGGCACTCTTGGCTGGTGGGCAGCTTTTGCAACAAATGGAGGAGAAAAAGCCGCACATCTGCATGGCTGTGATGAGACTGAACGCACTGCTGTTTTTTTGTTTTTTTTTCCAGTCTAGGGGATCCACAGTGGGCAGCAGGTTTTGGACTAGATGCAGCCCAGCCTTCTCCTTTAGGACATACTAGAGCACGTCTGCTGTTACCAAAGTGCCATCTACTGGTTGCTTCTAAACAGTGCACACACATTTATGCTCAGTTGAGACTTGGCTTTTGAAAGTGAGATGCGCCCAAGCGCCTCCCTCTGATATTCTTGAAAGCGTCTTTCAGCCAGAGCCAGTTGGAGCGGGCAGGACGACGGGCTCTGCCTGAGACGACGCTGGCTGCGGTTCGGCCTCTGAGGCGCTGGGGTTTTGTTTTGCGTTTTCCAGGCAATGTCTTCTTCCTTTCGGTACGGTGCCAAGCGGATGAGATCAGTAGCCGGACTGAAATAGCATGTGAAACGCATAATGCACGTCTCGCTATTAAACTGGCAATATCATTGGCTGCAATGGAAAGTCCTGTAACTGGTTTAGACAACTTGGACTATGTGAAAATGCATACATGTTCCATGAAAAGAATTTTGAGAGTGTGACATGCATTGCCAAAATTACATTCCTTGCCAGCTAGTCCTTAAAATCTCAACGGCAGTGTACACCACTGTACCCAGAACACAATGCCTAGATGCCTTAGATTATATAGCCAAAGTTCTGGTTATGTCTAAAGCATTAGAATTTGCAGTTGTAGAGTCTTAGAAGAGAGTAGAGACTTGGTTCATATAGCAGCATCAACTCAGACTCCTGACTATTTTTTTTCCCAGTACGACTTGATTGAGCACTTTAAAATGCAGCCATTGACCTGTTGCTGCTCAATATGTCCTTTCTGATTTAGTGCATGTTACTTTGCTTCCAAACTAGTGGTTTTGGCCAGGCTCAGTCCAATGGCTTAATGCATTTTTTTATTCTTTTATTTCATATGCTATTCCTTTTCTTGGCATCTTTCAGCACTCAGAATATAACCATGGAAAGTATGAGAAAGTAATCAGGTTGTAAGCTTTATTTTTCCGCATTTTTGCTCAAGTTGGTGGAATAATGCAGCAGTAAGTTTAACGAGAGGTTTCTGTTATATTTCCGTGCCATATAGCATGTCTCTATTTCTGAATTGTGACAATACACATAAACTAACCCTCCATTTCTTCTTTATCTTTACCTTTTGTTTCTAAGAAAGCTTTACCTTTTGTTTCTACCTATGCCGAAGCTGTAAAACAATTAGCCTTTACACTCCATGCACATAAACTGACAGTGATCTTGTTAAAGGTGCAGATTCATTTGAACTAATTAATGTGGAACATTTGTGAGGCTGATGGGAAATGGTTGTGCGTAGTGTGTGTGTACTGATCATTGCCATGTGCAGTGAAGGTGCTCTGTGCGTGTGTGTGCGCCTGAACTGTGGGCCTGGTGTTTCTGTTTTGAGGATGGAAAAAAGGGAAAGCTTCCACTGTACTCACCTTGTTTTAATAAACACCTCTGCTCACAGAACAAGTGGGGGAGGCCATTGCACACCACGCCCTGCTGCCAACAGACTGGGCTACACGACTGCAAACAGTCATTATTACTGGTGCCCCTGTTCATTTTTAATACATTGCAAGGTGTATATCAGTAAAGTCAGCGTAGCAGTATTTTGTCTATATTGTGCAGCTCCAACCTAGACCCGGTTTAGTTATAGTGCAGGTCTACATTAAAAGAAAGCAACACAAAATCATGGTAATAAATTATTTCTGCATGAAAATTTCCAATAAGTACTGAGACTGTGGTCATGTCTATAACTAGACCAGGACTCTGGTCATCAGACCCATCAAACCTGTAAAAACAATGCAATTCCATCTCCATCTTCCACACACAAACACACACACGGTCCAAATGAATGTGTGTTTCCGCAGGTGCATTGAGTCCCTTCTCTCAAACCGGAGCGGCACACTGGCCAGATTTACAGCCCTGACACAGGAATCCATTAAAGCCTTTTGGGGAATTCGAGTCCTAAACTCTCCTGTAATCGCTTTCATTATAGCTTGCAGCTACCAGCGAGTGGGGCAATCAGTGCCCAACATGTGTTCCTGTTTATTCCAATGGCATAAGGCCTTTAGTGGCCGGCACACACGTTTCTTAGCTATTTTTATGGAGCGAGTGCCGCTTAACCCTTTCAGAAGGTGCATATAGGCGAGACAACGGGTCCACTTGACCCCTGCTAGTCTGGACTAAAGCAGCTGCCCTTGCCCTTTAAGTGAGATGAATTGGTGGATGGCCGCTGTCTGTCAAAGCCCTTAAAGAGCATACTTCCTTTCTCCAGCCATGTACACTGTAAATCGCCTCTAGTTTAGTGGCTGGCTTTGATAATGTGGCAAACGCCAGTTTATGGGCTGCCTTAGTGACTGGCCGACTTTCATATTTATATACACGCATGTGAGTGTGTGTGTCGCAGCAGTCCTGTTTAATGACAGGCTTGGAGACGTGAAGCCACAGCATGGGACCATGCCCTATAATGCTTCACTACTTTAATTTGCCAATTAAAAGTGTTACACAGGTGTGTTATAAAGCCCAGGGATTAGTAGTCTGACTGGCCCGCATCAGGTCCAGGAACTAATGTCTTCGCTTTGTAAAAGACACAATACTTGAATGTTTGTTCATTTTGAATGAATTTTAGGTTTTATAATGCTGTTCCACATGCTTGTGTTCCCCCCCGTCCCCAACTTTTCCCCTTCTCTCTTTCAGTATCAGGTTCAAAAGTTACACATGACTTTTCCAGACTATGTAATTGATGGGGAAGATGAACTGGACACGGCCAGCAAGTAAGAGCTTGAATTTAATAATAAAAAAAATATATATATATGTGTTTGTGAATATGGAGGGCTCAGCAATACATAGGGTGCCAAAGTCCAAGCAATACTGCCATCTGGTGTTCATGATTACACACACATTGGTGTAATTAAAGGTGAGTAATTGTTAGCAAAATAACCTAACCCAGAGAGTAAGACTTTTCAGTAAGAACCTTATATGTTTAACCTCTGGACAGCTTTTATGCTTATTTTGATCTCATAGCAATCTTGCTTTCTAAAATGCTTGTTTGACTCTTTTTTTTTTTTTAGAAAAAAAAAAGAAATCAGCTAAAGAATTTAATGCTTGTTTGTTTGTTGGTAGGATCTCCTCTGAGGACAGTGGGGAGGTGCCGTCCTACACTGAGGACAGTGATGACTCATACGAGTTGGAACCTGAGACAGGACAGACAGGGCAGATGAATCTTCTGGAGGAAATCCTAGACTCCTTAAGCACCACCAGTATAGAACAGGGCAAACTTTCTGCTGCCAAGAGCCTTGACTTCTTCAGGTCTTTTGAAGATATTGATTGCGATACCACGGTGAGGGTGAAGACTTTGCATGCTTTTTTACTTAATTTCTGTTTTAGAGACTGCTGCTTTTGTTTGTATGTGTCTGTTCTCTAAACCATAGTCACCTCTGGGGAAAACGTGCAGTCATATGCAATAGTTCGAACACTTGTGATTTACTTGAATGAAAAATGAAAACAAATCTTCAACAGGGTGCAAATGTAAAACAGGCATTTCCTTTTGTTACACTATTAAAGTTCTATTTATTTGTTTAACAGAAAGAGAATTTGGAAATGTACCATTTTATTTTTTTTCTCCAGTAAGATAAAGAATAATAATGCATTAAAATGTGCTGACATGTTTTATTTGTAAATGTGTACTTATTTTTACTTACAAAATTAACAACGCATGTAATTTGACACAAGTCAGTTTACGGATTTTTCCCCGGTTCACTTAAATGATTTAAATGTGGTGATTTTTCATTTTAATTTTTTTTCATATATATTTTTGACATTTAAAAAAAAAATAATTTAAAAAAATAAGTTCATATGCTATTAAATAATCTAATCAATTATAGTGTTCCTTATTAGCACATGTGCTCATGTGTTTCAGAGCAAGGCAAGATCTCCAAGCGGAAGCAATCCTGCTCAGGTTGGCTCAGTAGGTGGAGTGGGCAGTGGAGATCAGAGTGGCTGGATCACCGGGCAGGACGACAGTGCCATCCATGGCAAGCATCTTCCCCCTTCACCACGGCGCCAGTGCAGTACCAGGTCCCTACCAACTCCTTTCCCCAAAGTCCCCAAGGATGTCACTGACACGGGCATCTCACATCCTTCAACCAGAAATTCTCTCCCGGAAGCACCTTTTCAGGGTGAAATAAGCAATTCCTCTGGTGATGATGCTACTGCTGACCTGAATACTCCCTTAGCCTCTCAGATCAGCCCAGATGACCAGCAGGCAGTGCCCTCCTGTGCCCTCCAGAGGAAGGTCCTGTCCAAACAGACACTAAGACACTACCAGCAGCGTTCCCAGCAAGGTAGAGCAGCAGGGCAGGGCAGCAGGCAGACCTCAGTGTTCGTGCCCTGGGAGAAAGAGCAAGAGGAACATGGAGAACAAACAGAGAAAAAGGAGTCACAGGAAAAAGGCTTGCTTGAAGAGATCGAGTCCATGTGTCTCCTAAAGGTGGCCCTCAACTCCAGCCTGCAGCTCACAAATGTCCAGAACAGCACCGGTCCGGACAAAAGCTGAGAATGCAAGCATGGTCGTGTCCGTCCATGCTTCATTTATTGAATATGCTTCAGTCTTATGCTTTTGCGTTTGAGGTATTGGAGATTTTACTTTGATTTCCTTTAGCTCGTGATTCATGGTTCGAAGTTCTTGTGAATAACCGGTCTTCATATTTCTTGTGTTTGGTTCAAAAAAGTATGAACAACATGTAAAAACAGGTGAGAAAAGAACGAACAGTGCGAAGTACTGTAATTACTGAAAAGGGATAAAGTTCCACATTTCATCTATTATCTTATAGTTCTATATATTGTCGATACATCCCAGTTGATTACTTTGCACTTCTATCTAATCACTGTAACTCTAAATTAATGTTTGAGAACAGAGTTCTGTGCAGATTCACATAAAAAAATAAAAAATTATACTTAAAGAGAAAGTTAGCCTAACAAGATGCCTTAAACCGAGTTCTGATTTGCTTCTGGCTCTACGCAGTGTTATCAGGCACTGACTCTGGAATCATGAGACTCTACATGTGAACGCTACCCGTGTAGCTCTAGAGTAATTCCTGCATGGCGCGTTCTGTGGAGGTGCGCGTTCTGTGTAGCTCGGAGAGAAAGCAAGCTGTTTAGTTGCATTTCATGTAGAGAAAGGTTTATTTTTAGAGACATGTTTCTTTTCCAAGACTATTCTCAGGTTGCTTTAGGTAGAATTTATAAGCTGACTCTGGCCTTGCCGTACAGTAGATTTGTCAGTACACATTCTGACCCTAGACAAAGCAAACCTATAGGTCAACCTATAGATCGTTAGCTCTGAGTTGTTCCAGTTTACTCTCTATAGTATGTTTAAGTCTCATAGCCTTAACACACACAGCACCTTGAGGAGCATGAGCCCTGCTGTGCTATATTAGAGCAGGCAAATAGTTATTGACCAATCACATGCAAGGTCCAGAAGTGAGCAATAGATTCTTAACAGTGGTTTAAATATTGAGTGACACATTAGGCTTTCAGGGAAATGTATTTTATTTCAAAGTAGATTCCTTTGGAGAGAATTTAACTTTTAATTTTTAGTCCAGTAACGTTTTGCTATTTACTCCAAAACCTTACAGAAGCAAATGAGGAGAAGTGTTAGCTTTGCTGGGCACTTGTTTAATTTGGGCAGATTAAGTATTTAGGCTCATGTGCTTAGTGATTTACACCACATGCCATTCTGTCAGACACTTTAACTGCCATCTTCACTCCCTTCTGTGCGCTGCTTTGTGGTAACGATGTGATGGGTTTTTCCCCCTTTTAAGAACATTGCCTCAAATCTGCATTTTAGTTTTATTTAGGCTGTTCTCAGTGATTTGAAACCGTGAGGTTTTTTTTTTTCTGAAGTCTGAGGCCGTTGTGAATATAGGAAGGCCCTCAAATAGAACCAGAGTGAACTATGCAAATTCAGTTTTTGAGTTCTAGTAGATGCTGAAGTTTGATATATATGCCCCTTGCAATAAAACTGGAATAATCTGAGCCACTTATTAAGATGGATGTGGTGGAAACGGCCAAAAACATCAGTCAAATGATGATCAATTGTACTCTGTAGTGCTGCTGGAGAAGAGTTTAGAAAACACCTACTGAGGTTCAGAGGTACAGGTACTGAGAAAGATGAATGTTCATAAATTAAAAGAGTATCTGCTAATAATGAATGTGCCATCAATTAGCAAATGATCAGCACGGTTTCTTGGCAGCAGTCTTTCTTTCATTATTAATCATGCTGGTATTTCTAAACAGTATGCAACGTTTAGATTGAGATAGTTATGCTGTTATTTGGTACAAATTTTGGTTTGCCTTTGCTGTTTGTTTTAACTTTTGCTGTCTAGATAATAGTTAAGTCACATTTTATGCTTTCTTTTCCCAATAGAATGACTTGCACTGGATTTCATTATCCCAATTCCATTCACATCACAAGAGCAGCAACATCAGCTCGTACCTTTAGACTGAATGTTAGGGTGTGCCTTAAATGAGTAAGTAAATCGTACTCAAGGATGGTTCTGAGAGGATTCCCTAGTTGTCTCTAGGTGTGTCTGATTTCCCCCCCCCCCCCCTCTTTCACGCTATGCCTGATTGTGCAGTCTTTGTTTTCATGCACGGTGCACAACGTGTCTGTATTATGTAGAATCCCCTTGATCAGTATCTAGCGTCAGCTTAAGAAGTATATATATGGCTGGATGCCACCCTGTTTATTGTATTGCATATTTAAATGGAGGTTAAAAAATTTTTTTTAAAGTGGATAAATGTTTAAATGTGTGATTTTAGCAGCCCATTCAGATCAAACGAGCACAGAAAAGCTCGGTGTAGTAGCTGAGACTGCCTGTGTAGCTTTCTTGTACGTGTTATGCGTTTAAAACCCTCACCAAACCAGCATTTGACTGCAATTTGTTAGAACAACATGTGTTCATGTAGTTGTTTTATGTTTATTTATTTCATTTTCTTGCCAGCACTTTGGACCCATATTTATCAAGCACCTCAGATTAAGGACACTGATCTGACCTCACTTAATGCCATTCTGTTATTATATTAAAGGCACAAGCTGACCACAGAGCAGCATTCTTACTCTGGTGTTTGATAAAACTTCTTCAAGGAGTTTAGTTTTTTAATATATAATTCTCTTGATATCTTGATGCTGTTCTTTCAGTTCACTGCGTTTCAAGTGATTTGTGAAAGCTTTCCAGGTACAGAAATCTGGCTGCCTTTCTTTTCAGGCTGACAGAGTTTTTAATGTTAAAATCGGCATCACTTTCTCCTGAGTATTACGTTTGCGTTCTAAATACACTACTGGGCAACAGGTACTCGGCAAAAAAAGAATTTTACAAGAAAACAACTTTTGAAATACTTAATCTGTGGTGAACACTGTTTTGCACAGTCAAGCGCTACTAAACAGCTTCTGTTAAATATCTTTGTCTCCTGTTTACAGATAATTCCTCTTGTTGAGCAGTCCTTGCTGTTAAGTGGAACAATTTGAACTACCGTGCTTACTTTCAGCACACCTCAGATGCATACAAAAAGGTGCATGATCAAAGTTGCAAAGAGCAAATAAACGTGTCAGATTTGTTTTGAGTATATTCAAGCATGATCTTTTATTAATTTGAGTTTAGTTTTTCGATTTTTGCTTAATCGCTTTGTTCTTTTTACTGTGCTGTTATTTGACATTGTGTATTGTAGTGGAACTGCTGTTGCTTTATAGAATGTGTTTTACTGCGTCCAAACTTGGTCAAAATTCCATTTCTCAGAGATATACTATGTAAACCTTCGTACGATTTTGAGCTGTGAGGGGGATAATTGGCTCAGGTCCTCACTAGGAAAAAAAAAACCACGTCTCTATATTTAACCCACACTTCACACAGTCTTTTAGAAAGATATGAATTGGAATATCTCAACAGATCCAAATGCATTCTCGTTGTCTTTTCAGCATGTGTCATAGTTTGGGCAGATTTATCTGTCGTGGTGAACCCAAGATGGCCTTCTGCTTCAGTGCCTACATGCAAAGTCCCACATACTGTAACTGAGTTCTGAGTGGCTTGAAGCTGCTTTGAGAGCTGTTGAGTCTGAGTGCAATAAATAATTACAAAGGAATTCTTAAAATCGTACCTATTATAGCTTTAAACAATGATTAATCATCCACAGCATACTGGTACAGTCCCCATTCACATTTATTCTAATGTTTCTATACTAGTGACAATCGCTGCCCTGTAATGACACAAACATGCAAAGATGTCAAAAAGGACTCTGCTGTGATCTGTCAGGTACTGTAAAGATGGGAGTGTATGCATTTAATTTGTGATCTCTGTCCCAGTGCAGTTGCATGCCCTCTATACAGCAGTGATAGTGTTCAAGGACAGTATAGGTCAATCTGATGTGTTCTTTCAGGTACTACTGGTACAATTGTATGCACTGTGAGCTGAGAATAAATTATATGTTTATGCAACTTTCATTGTTCTTTTGTTTTCATTTGTTCTGTTGTGCAGATGTTTTATGGAAGAGCATAAATAGTCCATGTAAAAAGTCAATTAAAACAAGAAAGAGTTATATACAGAAAAAGAGCCATAAACTAATACAAGTCCCTTAAAACAAAACCATATACAGCATTACAGGGACAAACTGAGATTGTCTAGACTAAACGTAAGCAAAGGTTTTGACACACTTACATGCAATGTAAACATTTTCTCCACAAGGTCCCTCTTCTATCAAGATCTAACTCTAACAATCTATCCCTACAGCTGACACTGGGACAGGTGTTCACGACAAATCTTTAGGCTGTTCAAAACGATTCTAGCTGGAATACTTTGTCCTGAAGAGGCACTATAATTAAAGAGATGTGAACTTAATCCAGTATGAATTTGCACTGCTTTTTACAAGTCTCACCCAGTGGAAATTCCAGAGCAAATGGCCTTCTGTAATTTGCTTAACTTTGCACTCTGCCAGTAATATATATTTTCTTCAAATAAATTAAAATAACCTGCTAATAGACACAGTTGTGCATCCTGTTATAGTAATTTAATGTGGAGCAAAAAGCTGAAATAATAATGAGAACTTCTTTATGAGTTACTTGTTCCTTCATTAAACTGGTATGGAATTGTTTAGCGGTGTGTTTAAGTCATACATACGAGGTGAATCATATAAAAGGAGGATGTAAAAGGACTCCTTGTCCGTTTGTTGGTTTTTTTCTTTGAGAATCTGATTGGACTTGTAATTAAATGAAACTTTCAATGAACTCACACAAAAAGGGTATAAGGGATGATTATTGGGTGGTGGTGGCCTAGTGGTAGGATACTTGCCTCCGGACCAAAAGGTCACAGGTTCGAATCCTACCTCCAGCACAC
>JBBJLR010000040.1:11604902-11625949 GCA_037577145.1 Brachypetersius gabonensis | reverse complement strand
GAAGAATTTCGTGCTGTTCACACTGTGTGCAGTGGTGTGTTCACGTATGACCGAATGATCACTTTCACTTCACTTCATTACTGGAACTGCAAGGGGCAGCCGTCACAGTAGTGAGAGGAGTTTAATTTATTGAAAGTGGCTTAAAGAAACGCATTTAGACTGCTCTAAGGAATGAGTCTCAGACCATGTCCTGAAGTGGTTAGAGTGATCGGACTCCAAGACATTTTTGTTGTAGCTTGCCCTTATCCTGACAGGTGTGACAGTCTGGACCCTCACCACTGGCTGCCCTAAATTGTTCCTAATTTAACAGTCGGCCTGGTTTAAACGGATTAACTGTTATGGGCTAAATAGGGTGATATATGTAAATGACATCAGTTTGCAAACACTACATCTGACATCAAAAATAAAAAGGGTGAAGTTTCCAAAAATATGTTAGAGTAAGAACAAGGATTAGGATTATATTTTGGGTTCAAGTTATGGTTGGGGATAGTGGAAATGATAAGGTAAGACATTAGTTTAATAGGAGTTTGAGACAGGCAAAGTGTCACCCAAAGCACCAACTGTCATTTAGATAACTGAGGTGTGCGTCACCCCACAGTATCCTTTTAATAAAGGGTAAAGACGTAATTGCGGGTGAGCATCCATAAGGTCGTGCAGAGACAGGCCTACTGTCAGGTGACTTTTCTCACCCTCGTACATGTATCCTGTTAGTGAGGATTAGCGAAGAGACTTATTTAAGTCTCACGCTTACCTACCAATAAGCAGAATGGAAGTGTTCTTTACTGAAGGAATTACTCTGGAAATGCTTCATACAGGGACAGAACATGTTAGTACAACTATTACGATCTTCAAATGAAACTTTAGTGAGTTTTTAATCTCCAAAGACCACCAAAAACTATTCATGTACACTGTTGTGAGTTTGGTGGTAAAACACTACTAGAAAAGCATGGGATGCTGAAGAAATGAACACAGTCATCACAGTTTTGCCTTAAACCTTACAGAGCAGTTAAACAAAATAGCTTATGTTGTTTCTCAGAATGTATGACATACTTCTTCCACTAAAATGGGCAACACCGACAATATTCAGACTTCTAACACTAGTTGTAACTACTGTAATCCATTCACTTCCATCAGTTGTTTGTTCCATCATTGTTCCATCAAACCTCAGACACTAGAAATCCCTTATGATATATTATTTCCAATAACATAAATTAGATTTTAGGCAGTTGCCCAGTGATTTTGTGGTTTTACTTATCTCCTGTTTAGCCATGATATCACACACCTTTTAAGAGCTTTTTCCTATTATTTTTGAGTCTACTGAATTCTTAAACAATGGTACTAGTATGGTACTACTAGTGGCACTAGTATGAATCCAGTTTTCATGTCAAGATCTTCCAATAAGTTTCAAGTTATTTTAAACCTGCACAGTAAATCCTTGCCCGCCTCTGGCGGAGTCAAGATGGGCACAAAGACAGCGTCGACACCCTGAAGCTGAGTCTTTGACTGCGTTTCGCTCATGATGGTTTTGACGGGCCTGCTTCAGAGGGGCTGTCCTTCAAAATATGTAGCAGCAGCATTTCACAGCACACAAAAAGAGACATACTACATGCAGAGTCACAGAACTCTGATGATGAACAACAGAGAAATGACAGCTAAACAGAATCTACCTCCACAGAGGACAAATAACAGCATGAGTATGGACAGAATGGAAAGAAATGGTTTATTGGAAGATAACAACGATCTGAACTACAGACACAAGACAACAACATGTTCAGGTCATGATGACATAAAAACATGATGACATGTAACATACTAACAGACAGACAAATGAACATGAAAACTAGACTATGAGACTAAAAAGTACTGACAAATAAAAGTCCCATATTCAATTACTGTGCCATTTTCTTAATACTTAAAGCCATTTTCTTAATACTTGAAGGTCACATTGTGTGGGTTAAGAGAATTAATAAAATAACAGTGCTTTTTATTATTTTCATGTGGGAAATTTTAAATAAACCATAAACAAGTATGTGCAACTGTGTCTTTTTTAAAGGAACTAATTGTTCTTAGCAGCCAGCATAACACAGGTCTATAGTTGATATACTCTTGTAAAGATATGAACAAAGCTGACAAGGCACAAATCGGATCCCTTTTTGTCAAAGGCTCTGCTACAAGGAGCAGAAATTTTAAAATTAGGGAATTTTCTCCAGTGCTGAAAAACTGATATAACTAATGATATAAATAATAACTAATATAACTAACTTTGACACTTAATCTATTCTAGAAAAAAATATCATGACAGAGATGATAATGGAGTGCCACATGGGCATCTTAGGTCTTACTGGTATTTAGGCAGCACATCTAAGGATCGTGACATGTAGTGTGTGTTACTGAATTATGCAAGCTGCAAAAACTCCCCCAATAATGCTACAAAATGGTCACTGTACACATTAAATAAGATTTAAAAAGGTACACCAAATTTCCCGTACTATTTCCAGCAGAAAGGGGCATCTATCTAACTTTTACAATTAGAGAATGTATATAAACAGAGTTGAGATGGGCTATACACAGTCAATATAGCTTAAAACAGCAGTGGAATATGACATATATTCAGCATCTAAATATACTGAACACATACATCTGAAAGTATTACCTTACAGCTATATGGTTCACATATACTTAATGTTTATACCGTTATCATTGTCTTAAATATGAGTGTAAATATGATGAGCAGCTTTAGTCCGAGTCTCTTAAGAATACACACACGCACGCATGCACGCACGCACACACATTTCATTAATTTTCCCTCCAGTCCACTGCCGGCTCACCTTCATCCAACCGCAGTATGAGGTAAGACAGAAGCTGAAAGAGGTTTTGCCAGAGTAAAACAGCCACATAAAAGTAGATGTCGCTTACATCGATCTGACAGGTTTCCCCCGCGTAGCTCAGCTCGCACACACAGTGGAACTTGTTGACCAAGTTGCGGCAGTAGCCACCATTCAAGCATGGGTTGGACTTGCACTCGTCCAGCTCTTGCTCACACCTGAATGCCAACACAGATTAAACAGAAGTGGAGGAAGATAGGTTTAAATTACTGGGAAGCTTGAAGTTAGCTTCATTTTGTGGTAAATCAAGACATGTTTTTTGACACATTCACTATATGGACAAAAGTATTGGGACAACAACCAACAATTACACCAACAAGGATTTTACTGATATTGCATACATATACATAGACTTTAATATGGAGTTGGTCCCCTCTTTGCAGCTATGACAGCTTCCACACTTCTTGGAAAGCTTTCCTCATGATGTTGGAGTTTCTGTGGGAATTTGTGTCCATTCATTCTGTATAGCATTTTTGAGGTCAGACACTGATGAGAAGGTCTGGCTCGAAATCGCCATTCCAGTTCATCCCTTGGGTGTTGGATGGGGTTGGGGTCACGACACTGTGTGGGCCAGTCAAGTTCTTCCACACCAAACTAATTCAGACATGTCTTTATGAAGCTTGCTTTGTGCAATGGGGCACAGTCAAGCTAGGATAGAAAAAGTTCTGAAACACAGGTATGTCCCCATACATTTGTCCAGATATTTCAGTCATAATACATTTAAAATGATTTTTTTGTTGTTTGTTTGGATCATAATTAAAAAATGTTTTTCCTTGTTTTTTTGTAATCGGTATTTAATCCGTATTTAACTGTAAACAGGTTTTGACCATTTAATGCAAAAAAAAATTATCAATAAATAATAATTAATTCAAATTGATCGGCAACATTTAAACTCAGGAGCAGAATAACAATAATAATATTATTAATAATAATAATAATAATAAAAAATATTTAAATATAATTTCATATTTTATAAACAGTGCATCCAGACAGAGAAAATGACAAAATAACTAAATAACAGGACGCTTTTGTTTTCTTTACTGTTAATAAGGATACAATGTACATCATAAATGTTTCCCAGAAAGGTTGATTAAATAAGCTTAGTTCTGGAGCAATAAAACAAAGGTTTTAAGTTTTGATCTAATAAAAGTGTTGGGTTTGAATAAAAACCTTTTTTTGTGAGAAATAACTGCCAATTGCTTGTTCATTTTAAGAGGCCCTTCATGTTGCATAACCCACTATTGATATAGTTGTTTAAAAACACAAAAGTATAATTTATCCGATTACTTGATTAATCGATGAAAAAATTGACAGAATGCTCGATTCCAAAAATATTCGATAGTTGCAGCCCTAAATTAGTTTGTACATGACCATTTTCAGTTCTTTGTTTATCTCTAGGCTGTTTTTGAAACCAGATCCTCAGAGAATAGGGATCACCAGAATTGTTGTTGACAGGAGAGTCTGGCACCATCACAACTAACTCCAGGTCAAGCATTCGCTGCATGTTTTGAATGAACTCCTATATTGTAACTCAGTTATGTTATTCATCTTGGAAGCATTTATAAATATTAAACGTTTTTTTTAATTTAGAAATATTAAAAGTATGTTTTCCCTTTGTAAGGCGGCCATCCAGTTGGGCTCTTGGTCAGAATGTGCAAGAGAAAGCCAGTGAGTGAGTGAATGAAGGGCAGAAAGATATATTCACCGGTGTCCAGTGAAGCCAGGTAAGCAGTCACATGTAAACTCTGTCTCAGAGCAGTTACCGCCATTAAAGCATGTGTAGTTCCGCTTCTCGTCCCCACAGATGGACACTGGGAGCTTGGGGCCTCTGGGGTGACAGAACAGAATAGAAAAGAAGAAATTTTTAAAAAATGAAAAGAAAAGATGAGGAGGACGCCCTCCTGCTTTGTAGAACCCCATGAGGGCCACCGGCTGTCTCCCCATCCAGCACAAAAGCGGATTAACCAGCGATCAGGATAATGAAATTAGCATCTGAATGGACCCCCGACTGCTTAACAAGAGCATATTAAATCATCGCTGTATCTCAGGATTAACATTAGTTTAATATGGACTATACTAACAATGCCAGTGAACTGTCAGGCAAAAACAGTACAAATGTCAGATTTAGGAATTTTGTAAATGACAGGATATTGCAAGCCTATTAATGAGCACATTATTTTTTCTTTAGAATAGATATGTTTTAAGGGGGGGATCATTTATATCTATGTGTGATTAATATGAGTTTGTGCTTCTTGCATTGTGTGGTGGTAGCAATAGCTATAATATGCATGGAGACAAAGAAAGAAAGGAAATTGTTATAAAAAACTTACATGTTCTTCACAACTATGTACCAAGGAATTTCTTCAACCTGGTCGCTGCGAGAGGGCAAACAAACAAAAAGAAAAAACAGAAAACATGATTCACAAGAATCCACAAGATTTCTTGTTTTTCCACAAGAAAACTTAGCACCAAAGATGCTTCTCGCTCTAGAGAGGACAAAAGATGGATGTATTACATCTCCCTGCTGCCTGCGAAGCACTTTCAAAGCAGCTGTGAGGAAACGATGTGGCAGCGAGACGTGTTTACGAGATAAATGGTTGCAGGCATGCCTCTGATGCTGCCCTAAAGGCAAAGCACATCCACAGGGGGAGCTCCCTCAACAGACACCATTAGAACCATGGTTGCTTTTAAATGACACTCATGGCAGCAGTCATATTACCCCCAAATACACTCACACACACAAATAATACCATGAAAAACATTTGCATTTCCAGGCTAACAAATCAGTACCCAAGGGCACTGAAGTTCAGTAAAAGAAAGCCACTGTTGTGCTTTTTAACAGAGATTCTTTGTATTTGCTTTTTGTCCCATTAAAATTTACAAAGGACAGAATATAGTTTTGTATTCTCTTTCTTAAAAAACACCACATATTACTTCAAGAGAATATTGTTTTGTGTGTGTGTGTGTGATTTAAGTTTTTGCTTTAGTTAAGATCAATGGTAGGTGTTAAGGCATGGGACCATCATTACCCTGAGCATGGAAAACACTCTAATGAGGTAATAGTGAGGATGTCTGAAGAGCAAAAGAAAGTACATCAAAAACAAAAAATCTCTATGATGAAATCGCTGCCCCAGTGGTCATTTAGGATGACGTTCCCTGCAATGGAGCTACAAGACTAACGCAGATAACAGGTACAAATCTCAATTGCCTGGTATCCTGGTAGCAAAAGTCTAAAACGTAAGAAACACAAAAAGACAACAAAAACATAGGATGTCATAGTATCCATTAAAATGCAGAAGTGTGTTGCATAGCTAAAAATAGCCAGAATGAAGACTGTTTTTTGAACTTATAGTTAAACTCTTTGAGCAAGTATTTGATATGACACAGTTCATGGACAGTGTGATGCTACACAGCACTGTTTGGTGGAGTATAAGTTTTCATTATTTGTTAATTACGTTAGTCTCACTAAGAGTAAAACTTCAGACACCATTAACGTCTATAGCCAAATCCTATCTGTAAATACAATAACTCTATGCCCCAAAACTCTCTCAGTTGTCTTATCACGTTGATGAGGCCTAGTACACATTATGACTCATCATGAGCTACAAAATAAACTCAATTTCACTTTGCTATGGACAGCCATTGGGACTCACGTGCAGTCTGGCCCAGTGAAGTTTTCTGCGCAGAGACAGGCGTACTTGCCAATGCCGCGCAGGCATGTGCCACCATTTAAACACTGGTGCTGGGCACAGACATCCACTTCAGATTCACAGTTTGTGCCAGTGTAACCAGTCTCGCAGGTGCACTTGTGCTGCAGATCCTGAGTGGTACAGTTGCCATGGTGACAGGGGTTGGAGGCACAGGCATTGGTGCTAATTTCGCATTGCTGGCCTGTCCACTCGGAAGGGCAGGTGCAGTTGAAGAGGTCGAAGAGATCCTCACAGACGCCACCGTTTAGGCATGGGTTGGGTTCACACACTTGCCCACCTGTGCACCCGCTGTGAAGTGATGCAGCGGATGTTATGTGGAACTGCTCCTTCTGGGTCTGTGGCAGCCTTACGTCGGCTGGACTGTAATACGGCAGCACTATTCCACCAATCTCTACGTTACTCAAGCAGCCAATCAGGTTCCAACCTGGCTTGGTGCCCAGGCCCCCTAGCATGATGTCCACGCCCTCTCTGAGAAAGTCCAGGTTGCTGGCCGCGGTGTCAGATGTGACACGCCCCTCCACATCATCTAGAAGAATCATGGTCCACTGAGAAGAGTTTGACCCAGGAGTAGTCATGAAGAGCTGCACGCTATGCCATTTGCCATCAGTTATGGGTCGAGCACTTTGTAGGCTTAGCGGGGAGGAAGAGGAAGCGGAGAAGGAGGAGGAGGAAGATGAGGAAGGTATACTAAGCAACTCCAAAACCAGCAGGCCGTCCTGTACCAACACATTTATGAAGTTTGAGCCGCTGTGGGCATGGAGTACCACTGCATTTTGTTTCCAAGTACGGATGCTGAAGGAGATGTTTGTAAGGTGACTGGAGATCAGCCCGTTGCCACGGAGCGATAGCGTGACGTTGTTCTGAAAAGTAACATTGGAAATACCTGCAGGTATAGAAAACAATG
Organism: Brachypetersius gabonensis; assembly: GCA_037577145.1. NCBI lineage: Eukaryota > Metazoa > Chordata > Actinopteri > Characiformes > Alestidae > Brachypetersius > Brachypetersius gabonensis. The sequence continues at coordinate 11,618,450 of JBBJLR010000040.1, read as the reverse complement.
AAGGACAGCTATCAGTTTACACAATGTTTCAGTAACTTTTCTAATATATTGTTTACATTTGCTCTACTAGGAAAATGAAATGCTATTATTCACAGGCTTAGCCAAACATTGGGGTTAGCAGCCACAAGTCTAATCCTCCTGGGTGGTAGTTAATCAAAGCAAACAACACTCAAAGCTGACATTATGTAATGACAGCTGGTGACGTTGTGTCTTTTTTCTCAGCTTCACTATATTTGCCAACCTTTACATCTTGAATTCAGGAGCAGATTAAGCGACATTAGCCTCAAGAACTGTAGGTTATGCTGTTAAATCAATCTGATGATGCTAATATGGAATTCTACAGCTTGACATAACAGATGGATGTAAATCATAGATAATCCAAAGCAGGCTGATCCTGTCTAGAACAAATCTGCCTCCAAAGAAGACTTACAAATGTTAACATATTGTGATATAAAATATTCAATAAACAAACACAAGGCAGGCACACAATATCAGCGTTTCAAACAAAAAAGGTATATATATATAGAGAGAGAAAGGTATATATATATATGGTAAACAGAGATGTATTAAGTTTAAGAAACATTTCATAATCATTGTTAAAAATTAATAGATAAAAAAATAATTGATTTTTTCCATATAATTCTATTCTTTCACATCAGTTTTTCAACTCACCTTGCGTGACAAAAGTAAGTAGAGTATTTTAAAATAATCTCAGAACCTGATTCAGCATAGTGTGTAGTAAACTGCAGGTGCTCATGTTTGTGGTTAGATAAAAGAAAAGGCTTTATTCTGGTGTGTCTTCCAAATATAGGTTGGTATGAAGAAGGAGTGTTTGTGGAGCGTTGGTGACCCCAGAAATGCTACCATCTTCTGCAAATCTCCTGCTATGATCCTTAAAGAGAATTCTACCTGTCTAACAATCCTCTTGGGAACTGAATCTGGGGGTGGCAAGTAAGGGCACAAATTATTTTTTGTAGATTAACTACAGGTCAACTGTATTTGTAAAATTCCTTATTATTGCCTTAATAGGTATTTTAAGGTATGTAACTGTTTATTTTTAACCATAACCATGATTTACAAAGGTCAACACACCTTTGTTTTTATATTATTTGTGTTTTCTGTAATCTTCCTTTAGTTAGTGTGCACATTTTGATGGATCAAATGTCTAGAGAAGCAAATAAACCATTAAAGATTAGAATTCTCTCTTATTTTCTTTTTTAACCATTTTATATTCAATCTTTATCAAGGGTGTGAATAATTATTCAGCTCACTGTAAGTTGGACTAAGACCAGTCTAATCCTATTACTTCAAATGGTTATCCAAATATACTTAAATATATTATATTTTCAGCTACCTTTCCATTTGCAAACTGCAGTTTGAACAAAACATAATGATTAATGAACGCATCCTCAGACAAAGAACTAAAAGACAGGTCAGTTTAACTTACAATTGTAGCCCTGATCAACAGTCTTGCATTGTGCCTGGGGAGGGCATGGAAAGAGCTCACACCACTGAACCTCCTCACAATGTTTCCCGGAGGTACTGGGGGGACAGGTGCAGGTGAAATCATCCCACACTGAGAAACACATCCCACCATTATGACAGGGGGTTTTCTATGGAGGAGAGAAAGAGAGAGTATATGGAATACATACATTAGGCAAGCATTTTGATGCTGATACTATATAAGCTTCCATTCTTTGATTCCTTGATGGTGCAGCTGGTGGCCTAGTAATTAGGGAGTTGCCCCTGTGATCAGAAGGCTGTGGGTTTGAATCCCAGGACTGCTAGGAGCACTGTCACAGCACTGCTCCCCGGGTGCTGCACTGAATGGGTTAAATACAAAAAAAGAATTTCTCAGTGTGTGCTGTGCTGTGCTGTATCCATGCATGACTATAAGGGGGAACTCCACTTTATAGCTAAATTGTTCTCATAGCCGCAGTGTAAAACTAAATGTGCATCTTTTAACTACAACTATTCCTTGCTTCAACTCATCTGTTGATTAGGTGTCTTGAAGCAAGTGGTTAAAATTGTGGAGTTAGCCTTCAGGAGCAGGATTAAGAAACAGTGTGTCAAATGTTAATCTAATGACTGATAATTATTACGTTTAGGCTCAAGATGTATAACCTACCATACATGCATCATCCCCAGTACAGCCTTCAGAAACATTAACCAGACTTGTTGGGCTGTATGACTTCAAAGGAGTGTTCAATGGAAAAAAAAGCAGTGGCTTGTCATTGACACGAAGGTCCTGGATGCAGCCTTTAAAATGGCCACCAAACACAGTTGACATGCGTGTGTCACCCATGCCAGCAACGTAAATTATGTCTCCAGCATGAACGCGAACATGGTAAACTTCCACAGGTCCGAACACAAGGTCAGATTCCAGCAGTTTCATTTGGCCCCGTTCGATAGATATGCTAACAAAGTGGATTTCACCATCGCTAACAGTGGTCTTGCCCTCTATACTCCGCGAGTTAGCAGCCTGCACTTTGATTCGTCCTTGCTCCAGCCACACATGGAGGTACTGGCCGGTACTGTTAGTGAGCACAAGAAGCAGGCCCGACTCTCTCAGTGTACGAAGGAACATAGAGAGGGTGATGATGGCTGGATCTGGGTCATCACTAACAGTGAAGATGGCGTAGCTCAAAGAGTCCTCTTGGCCAAACCTGGCAGGGGTATATTCTGAAGGATAAAGGAAACAAACAAAAATTTAAGTGCTTTAGATATATTGACCTATGATATTTATAGTATTTATTTATAGTAGGATGCAAATTTGCTAATTACCATTAGCGCAGTTTGGCCCTTCATAAGGCCGTTTGCACTTGCACTGGTATCCTTGCCACAGGTTGATGCACTCGCCTTGATTTTCACATGGAGCATCCAGACAGCGGTCATGGTGGTCGCAGCCATGCGTAATGTTGATGGCTGAAGAGCTTAGCCAGTCCTCAGGCACCATCAACTGCGAGTCCACATGCAAGTCCCTCATGCACCCGATAAAGAAACCAGAAAAGCCACTGTCTGCAGAGCCTCCAATCAAAGTGCTCTGCAGGGCTGACCCCAGCATCAAAGGTCCAGTCTCCACCTGTGCTGCTGTCCCACAATATTCACCTGGGCAGGGCTCCAGGAACTGGAGCAGTAGTGTACCTTCACCTAGCACAGCCGCTACTGTGTGCCACTTGCCATCCGCCACATTCTGAGGTAACTTCAGGGCCCAGCCAGAATCTTGCCCTTGAATCCCTGTTCTTAGATTTAGCCGCAAACGGCCATGCAGCAGCTCCAGCGTGAGCAAAGTTCCTTCACCTCCTCGCTGGAAGAGCACAGCGCTGCTCAGAACTGTCCGGAAGCTTAGGGTGATATTGGAGGAGTCTATAAGGGGCGTCTCCAAGCTCAAGAAACCGCCGAAAGACTCAAAGGAGAAGGCGGTGCTGGTCTGACAGTGCGAGCCAGTGTAGCCAGGCAGGCAGGAGCAGCTGTAGCTGTGCAGGCCCTCGCTCAGGAAAGGTTTACATGCAGCCCCGTTCAGGCACTGATGACCCTCACAGCCCACCAGCGGCTCACTGCAGTTCTGGCCTCCGTACAGGATGCCGTCTTTGCTCTCTAATGGGCACGTGCAGATGTAGCTGCCAAGAGTGTCCTTGCACAAGCCACCATTATGGCATGGAGCAGAAGTACAGTCATCAATGTCCTCTTCGCAAAAGGCACCTGAAAGAGGGCGAACCAATACAGAGTTATGAAATACTAACATTTGGCAAGAAGATCACACTTAAATGTCCTTCTTCCTGCTATTTATCTTCATATCCAACCACCTTGTCATCTCCTACCTGTTCCTTAGTCCTGTCTCTTGGTCAGACTTGTTTACAGCTCATAGTAACCAGGCGTCCAAAGTTTAATGCCTTTAAAAGCCGTCATAGAAACTAGTGCATAAAATGCTTCTATTTCATAAAATTCTCATGTCACCTTTGCTTCTAATTGTCAGAGCTTTTGGATTATTAAATTGATTAATTTATCTACAACAATTAGTGAGCAACCACACAATGTTCGGAATTTAAGGACAACAAACACAGTTAAAGAAATCTTTATGATAAACAAAAAGAGACCATTTACATTAGTCTGTACAAAAGAGATGTTAACTGACTTTTAGATTCTTTACATAAGCAGTGTCACCTTTCTAAAGATCTTTTTGGCAAAAATAAGGTACAAGACAGTACTACTAGCAGAGCATTAGTAAATATAACAGTAATTAGTAAATATACCTCCTAGTATAGCTAAACACTGGTTAATTGACTAGAGAGTGAGAAGTTACCTGAACTAAGCAAGAGGGCACTCCAGACCAAAATGACTTCTCTCCTCATACTGCTACGGATACTATACCGTTCACCAAACTTTCATGCGGTCACTTTATCCATATTTCTTATGGGTCATCCCAGCAAGGAGCCTTCAGTGCTTCCTGATGCAGTGCTCTGATCAAAGCCAGGTCCTAAAGGATTAGCCTAATGCTAGTTGAGCATCTTACAACAACAAGACCCATTTATAGACTGCACCTCCGAATCACTTCCTAATCTGATCTACCTTTCACAGTGAAAGTAGCTGGAAAGAAAGTGAGGGAACAGTTGCATGGCTTAAATAGGCAAAATCATGTTAAAAGGTCAGTTTTACAGCATGCATGGCCTAAAGACATATTCAATGTACAAAGTTTACTGTATAGAATCATGTTAAGATGGCATTACTGTAAAACTAATCCTGTTGTAATTACTGATTAAATTTTATTAATTCGATCTCGAATGATTTGGTCAACACTTACAGAGTTGTGTCACTTAAATTGCTTGTTTTCAGTTGCTGATTAGGGATGCACCGAAATGAAACCGAAAACTCAAAATGAGGAAACACTTGGTCGAAAACCAAAACAGAAACACTGAAAGAAATTATTATTATCATATTATTAAAAGAATAAATCTGTTAAAAAATCGGTAAAAAAATAATGATAATACCAGTATGCTGTCCTGCATCTGGTGGAGACACGTCGCAAAGCAGCAGCCAACATATGGTTGCTTTGTGTTTTCTCGACAGTACAAAAAAAATGTGTACAGTTATAATTTATATGGAAATTTAGCCAAATTTACATTAATATTTTTTACAAAATTAGTAAATTGTATTTTTTTTAAATAATTTAGCACTATAATGTATGAAAAATTCTATATTGCCACCAGTGCTGGACTGGCCATCAGGCATTCACAAACAATTATTAGCTCAGTTCTAAGAAAAAACCTGCGGACGACTGAGACTGTGAACTCTGAACCGTGACTTTGTGGGGAAACACTGTATTAAGTGAAGACTGTAGACAAACTTGGCCTCTTACCGGTGAACCCAGGTGGGCACCTGCACACGTATCCAGCTGCGTGTCTGTGGTCATAGCGGTCAGGAAGCAGAGTCTCTATCCCGTAGTATTTCTCCCAGGAGCGCTCGATGCAGATAGCTCCATTCAAACAAGGATCACTGCCACATTCATTCACATCCAACTCACAGTGATGGCCCTCAAAGCCTAAGATGAGATAAAATCATTACCAAGATATTCATTTACCTAGTGTATCATCCCACTAGGCCACCACCAACCCCGTATAGATACATTCTAGTATAAACGGAGATGGCAAGTATATGATTCTTATGGCAAATAAATGATTCTAATTTGTATACTGTAACTGTCAAATAAATTGAATTGTGTTTTTTGAGATATAAGCTGCAGTGAGTAAATAAATATCTTGTAAGTCAGGCAGTAGGTGATAGACAGAGCAATAAAGAAATTTGCTTCCTTAGTTTTGCTGGGTAGCACCATTAATCAGCATTGTGCAAACTGCATGCCTAAATCATCACGCAATTTCTTGAAGCTGTTGTTATGAGAAATAGTCTCAAACAGACTTGCTCTTACCAACAAAAATACACATTTAAAACCCACATCTTGGCTGGCAATTAGTGTTTTCTGCATCTGTTATATATTTTCATACAGTCTTGGAAAACTCTTGGGACCGTACTTTGTTGTTGCATCTAAGTATGAGTTTGGAGGATATGTGCTTTACTAAGTGTTATTAAAACTGAATACATAAAATGATATTTTCAGGAAAAAAAAACATTTTCACTCCTTACATTAAAAGTACTTATAACAAATATGAAAGGGCATTCTTTTCTTTTGAGTTTTATCACATTTACACCACTGTAAAATGAAATTGTTCATTTTAATGCCTGTTAGTCACCACACCATACAGTGTTTGCTGAAAAGAGGTAAGAAAAATCATTGGCTTATATGAGTTACAAGAGCGAGATCAAGGTCCTGTATGGTTAAAAAATATACATTTATATGCGTATCTTGAAGAAAAATACCTTTAAAACACATTGAAATCCAAGGCAAGCCAGCAAGGAGCACTGCTGGAGTGGAGGTTTCAGTATTTATACTTTCAGTATGTTTTAACGTCAGTAATTTATATTTGTAGCTGCAACTTTAAAATTTTGACACAGCATCCATACGTAGGCCTGTCACAATCACAACATTTTAGCTCATTACTGATTTTGTTCATTACTAAATTACTGGCAATATAAAAATATATATTCTGTTGTTTCAGTTTGATTACTAACAGTAACACTGCACATGTTTTGCCACTGTATGGGCTTACCTGGCCAGCATGTGCAGCTGTAGTTCCTCCCCTCTTCCTGGCAGAGGGCGCCATTGAGGCAGGGTTGATTCCAGCAGGGTGGGAGGGGCTCCTCACAGTAGTGGCCTGTGAAGCTCCGGGAGCAGTTACAGCTATAGCTGCACAAACACAGGTCAAACTGTGAAACAACACACTGTTTCTGAATTACCTGTGATTTGCGGTAAATATTAATTTCTGCCTTGATCATTTAACGTGAGAAAATGTAATCAATTCAAACTGCTGCATATTACTTGAATGTAGAATCACACGACCCAATAAACGTCAAAAAATATCCAAAGGTTTTGTATATGTATCCAGATTCCATTACATTATAAAGAAAAAATGTTTCAAACTGACACTGATCGTGCATCATTTTGCCAGGATGATCAAGATTCTCACATCAACATTATATATCTAATTTATAATTATGTTTTGTGTTGAAATTACGTCTGGTCCACTGGTGTTGAAAGCTTATCTATGAAACCTTATTTGGCCAGTGGAGTGTCAGACAATAAAATATGCAGGATAAGTGTCCCAATAGCTGACCTAATGTGAACATTTAGGTTCAGATGTAAGTGGGTGGAGTGTAATGTGTGTCAAGAGCAAATTGTGTGAAAAAACATTATAGGAATAAGTAAGAAAACAACATTGTCTGTTTTGTTTTTGTTTGCTTCCAACTTTCGTTATACACATAAACAGTACAAACCCATTTTACCTATTGATTCCATCAATGCACGAGGCTTCATTCTGGCACCGGTGGCCTCTGCAGTCATCAATGTTGATTTCACACCGGCTTCCCTGGAACCCGGACGGACAGGTGCACGAGAAGCTGCTGATGTGATCGTGGCAGCTCCCACCATGAAGACACGGCTGGGACTGACACTCATCAATCTGTACCTCACAGCTGGCACCTGCAGTACCAATAACACCGTCATCCATCGAGCACAATATCAGGAAAGGCTCCAGACACAAAACACGAAAGCAGAAATATCTGGTTGCTCTATTTTGACATACATATGCATGCCCCTGATGTGACACCGACTTTTGCCAAAGCTACTCTAAGAAAAAGTAAAATATTTTTTATCCTTGACTAGTGCTGGGTGGTATACCAATTAGTATACCAATACTATTGGATACTTGAATTTTTCAATATTTGAATACTAAGTAATGTATCTGGGCTTGAAGCAATTTTATTATTACGGGAAGTTGCACACGTATCTTTTATCTTTTCTTTATCCTATCTTATTTTTGTTATTCATTTAAGTATTTAATGAAGGTAACCTGTATAAAAAAAGTCACATTAATGTTTAAAACACCTGTTCAGTGCAATAAACCGTTTGACATACACTTCTGGATACACTTCTGTGCGGACAAGTCAAGTTCTTCCACACCAAACTCAACAAACCCATGTCTTTATGGACCTGGGGCGCAGTCATGCTGGAATAGAAATGGTTATTCCCTACACTGTGTCCACAAAATTTCTTTGTGTGCTTGAGATTGCCCTTTAATAGAAGTAGCCCAAACCCTAAAAAACGGATGTGTCCCAATACTTTTGTGCATATAGTGTGTGATAATGTAATTCCTCAATGTTATCACTAGAGGGGGTAAACTCTTTTCAAATATCACAAATATCACTCTCATTTCTCATCATTTCAAATTTGAGCCGATTTTACGCAGATTTGAGATTATTTTAGATTTTGTGCAGCCTGAACAAATCAGCATGAAATCAATTATTGTGCAGCCTGAACAAATCAGTATGAAATCAATTATTTTCCATATCAACCCACAGTTTAATATTTTTTTCTATGAAATGTAAATATTTCTTACCAATTTATTATTGTGCATTTCACTAATGTCACTAATGTGTCTGTTCAAATTGCTAAGAACTGCAGTGCAGCAGTGAAATAAGGATGGTACTGAGGCCCGCCTTGTTACTATAGCAACCAGCCTGAATCACGAACCAGGACCTGAACAGGTGTTTGTCTTTTGAATCGAACGCTAGATGGCGCTCCAGGATGAGGCCAAAAACTTCCAAGTTGCATAGGGAAAGCACTCAGACACTTCAAACATTTGTATATTTATATTCGAGTAGATCAGGCTTTATTCCCCGAAAACCGTGAGCCGGAGCGCATTCAGACCCGCATCCGTCTTTAAATGCGATCCGGGTGTAAACTTTTGTCCCGCAACCTTCCGAGTTGCATATCTTGGCGGGGAATTTAAATTCGAACACGGGTTTACCATTACATTTTCTTTAAGGGTATTAAACTGAGTTTAAAATTACATTAAAGTGTTCTGGGAGCATATTTTGGGGGTATATTTAAGGCTTACACTATGAAATAGGCCATTTTAGGCTTTTTTTTTTTTTTTTTTTACCAAAACACAACAACGCGTTTTTTCACTTTAGGCGGGGGCTCTTGGAACGTAACCTCCGCAAAAAGCGGGGAATTACTGTATTCCAAAATAGACTGCAGAGTAGCCAGTATTTGATTAAATGTCTGGACGTTAATTTTAACGTAACTTCATACACAGATTTGTTCATTATTCTGGTCAGATATCAAAAATATTTTAAAACTTTTTACAGCTTGCTACAATGTAATTTAAGGTGTACACAATTTCCAAATGAATACAATATATTACATCAGTGAATAAAATAGGTTACTAACTTACTGGCAAAGGGAAGTGCATTTTATTCATGTGGAAATAATGTACACATGATTATAGGGGAGTTCCAGCAGTTTTTCAGAATAAAAAAAAAGAATAATTAAATCATTAGTATGTAAATAGAGTTGTTCCGAGTGGTTTAATGTGAATTGCTCCAGTCTAGATTAATCTTTACATTGGTGATAGGAGCCAGGCATCCAAAGAGTTGAATGCCTTTAAATGTGCTATGATGCATTAGACATTATTTAACGACCACTCGGTTTACCACTATTTTACAACTATCAGCATTAAATACAAAAATCTAAACACATGTAGATTTACTGGAGGTTTTAAATAGTAAATAAAATAGTCTTTCTACAACTAACTATATTTCATCTCAAAATATTCAAAAAGATTACATTATGTGTTTATGTGTGTGAGTTTGTGTATGACCATCTTACCTGTGTATCCTGGCCTGCAGAGGCAGAGGTAGTGTCCAATTTTGTCCAGGCATGTTGCCCCGTTCATGCAGGGCTGTGAGTGGCACTCGTTCACTTCGATCTCACAGCGCTCTCCCTGGAAGCCGGGCACGCAGAAGCAGGAGGGGCCATGCAGCCCAGTCCGGCAGAGGGCACGGTTATGGCAGGGGTTTGGCATGCACTGATCTGTTTTTCTCTGACACAGGGGGCCAGTGTAGCCTGGCTGGCAGAGACAGATGTGGCCCAAGCCCCTGGCCACGGCCAGGCAGCGGGCGCTCTCTCCGCACAGCGTGCGGGCACACAGCTGGGCACTGGACTGACAGGCATGGTCAGACAAACCTGGCTGGCAGCGGCAGACTAACTCCCCAGGTCGGCCGCCAGTGGACTGGCATGTAGCATTGCCCTGGCAGATGTGGGCGTGGCAAAGGGCATTGGAGGCGCAGTTTGCACTGGACAGCACTGCTGCTGAAGACAGACACTGGCACAGAAAAGTGGAGGGGTCATCTTGGCACTCAGCGCCATTCTGGCAGGGTTTGGACAGGCAAAGGGAGGAGGCCTTCAGTAGTTTCACACCTGAAAACAGTGAAACAGCTGGAGTAAAATCCCATCGCATACTAGTAAGCCAGGTGGGCCGTCATGATTAACAAATTAAAAAAATTATGAAATATTTATTTTTTTTGCTGCTTTCTGCTTTTCTGTGTGTGCCTGTGTCTTCTGTACAAAAACAACCGTTCTAAATTAAGTTTATTTTCATTCTTATTTTTTGATCTCTACACGTTTTATTTTAACTTGGCTTCACATTACTCTTTTGCTAATTTCCTCATAGAAAGTAAAAGGTTTAGTGTTAATCTGTTGATTATTTTACTGAGGAAAGAGAGTCTGATGGTCATAGCCTGAAGAAGGGCTGCCCAGTTCCAGTCCTGGAGGGGTGGTTTCCAGAACAGTTTGGTGATTTCCTGAAGCAAACACACATGCTTTAACTCATCTGTAACCTGCCAGGTAAGATAGGTGTTTAAGAGGAGGGGGACTACCAAAATTTGCCCCCCACCTATTAACTGCACCGTCTTTAAAAACTGTATCTTTAAAAGTCTGGGCATGGCTTACAACTGACTATTTATACTGAGTAAGCTTTTAAAAAACTCAGATGGCTAGATTACTCCATAAGCTTGCCTGCATGCAAACTGCTGCCTTCGGTCTCTACTTTGTCTTGGGTGTGCTGTATGCTTATAATATGAATTTGCTTGCATAAAATATTTTACTTTGTCTGTGTGAATTATTGAGAGCTTTTAACGTCTGGCCTCAGGGACTAGAGTTGGAGCCAGCTGAATAACATTTTTGCAGACTGATTAATGAGCACGGTTCCTGAGGAACAATTGACTTGGAAGCTAAAACGTTGATGTTAAGGGTACTTAAGGGTCCCTGGATGGGAGAATCTGCATCAGTTGTTCTTGATCTGAAAGAAGTGAACTGCACTGAAAGCTTATCAGATTGTGATTGCAGGATTTCTACAGTGATCTGAGCCACTTGTGTAATCAAATGCTCTATTTTAAGTTAAGCTAAGAGCCACTGCCACTCCTTAGCTGAAGCATCAAATGTTGAGTTCACTGTCTTCCAATGACAAATAGGGCAATCCTGCATTTTAATATATCCAGCATTTATATATCATGAATCAAAACGTTATATCTTCATTTTTTAATTGAAATTTGAGCATGCTACAAAAATGGCAACTGCAAATTCATAAAGAATGGAACAAAAACATGCTCCAATATCAATGAAATAAAATCATTTTCTTAACACACAGTAATATTTAAGAAAGATTATTACTTCTCCTGTAAAGTTACTTATTGGAGACACAGTTTGTTTCTGACAGCAACAATATGTTGTGGTGTTGTCTTTTTACAGCTTATTATACGTTAAACATCTTTCTGCGGGACCACATTGGTGTCATGCATCTTGCCTGCGCCCCCCTCCAGTAGGCAATGCTGGATGACTGAAGCTGAACCTCAACAGTCATGTGGAGAACAGCTGCAGCCAATTTAGACAGACTGTAAAAGCTCCACTTGCTTTGACTGATCTTGGACTTCCTGCCTGTTTTGTATTATGATTTTGTCTATGCTTTTGATATACAGTATATATCATTCCAAGAGCACCCACGTATAGTGAAAACCAAATGCCTAAAAACGCTTATTTTTATAGGGGAAACCAGGTCTATTCAACTAGCGGCCCGCGGGCCGGATCCGGTCCGTTTGATTTTTTTTATGGCCCGCAAGACTTCCAGTAAAAAAGTGTGCGATTCGTGTGATATAATAAAATGATTGGCTGGTACTCCCCTGCTACTTTCGCCACGATTGGTGATCTCCTGTGTTGTTTAAAATTAGCCAATCCGAGCACAAAAGTTGACATATTATTAACCAATCGCAGCCGAAAGAGGCAGGATTTGTCAGAAAATGGGTGTGAAAAAAGGCAGCGCAGAGCGTACAGAGTTCTAGTTTAGAACCGTTTTGACACAGTGCTCGACGGGCCATTGGGCATACCGGACATTTGCCCGGTGGGCTGCTGGTAAATTCGTGTCGGAGCGGGACTCTGTCAGCACCTCTCACCACCCGCTCACCCCCGGATGAACGATATCGAGAGGGGCCCTGGCGCGGAATTCTGTTAGCCCCACCCACCCAACGTTAGCACCCCCCAGGATTACTGTGTGCGTATATATATGCACGTGCATTTTCTTTGTCATAAGCAGTTAAATACAGTAATAAATGTATTTAATTTACAGTGATGAAAATACAGGGCTTTTAGAAGAACAAAACGAAAAACACAGAAACACTTCAGACGCTCCAAGGGGGAAATTCTGGGCAGCAGCCAATCAACACCAAGGAAAAATAAATCACAGGCTTGGACTAGCTACTTTCAAACCTCCCGTCTCTGAGTACAGTGAGGGGTGCGTCACAGGGCAGAAGCCAATCAGCAGCAAGGAGAAATAAATAGTGTTCTCAGACGCACTTTCTCTCCACAGTGCCAAAACTTTTTTTTACATGGAAAGTAGCTGAATTTACGTTAATATTTCTGTAACATTATTATTACTACATAAATTATTAAATTACATTTTTTTTTTATTTAGCACAAATGTACGAATATTTATATATTGCCGCAGTAAACAAAAAAAAGAGTTAAACCAACCAGAATATGTTTTGTAATAAGGGAATGATGGACTGTTGTATTTTTTACTGTTGGTGGTTCATGCCATCATGTGGAGTAGAACCGTAATGGAATAGGATCACTAACTGTGTACCAACCCCACCATCACAACTGATTCTCCCAAACACATTAAGAAGGCAAGAAATTCCACTAATGAACAAAGAACACCTGTTAATTAAATACCATTCTACCAAGAGTAAATATACCAAGAGTGTGCAAAGCTGTAATCAGAGCAATAGGTGATGTTTTCAATATTAATCTACAACTGGTAGTGTGTGTGTGTGTGTGTGTGTCCTAGAGCTGCACAATTAATTTAATTTTAATCACGATCACGATTTTGGCTGCCACGATTAAATTAAGATGATCGTTGGCAATAAGATGATCGAAGTTCAGGCCGGCACACTGAGAGTGAAGACTTTTACCAGTTTTACAAATGTGGGTTTTATGGCAATACACACACAATTTCATTTTATTTGCAAGTTCTAACATGGTTGGTTGGCAAAAAGTAAATTCAAATCAGAGTGTCTCCGTGTCTGGAATGGATGGACAGTATT
>JBBJLR010000040.1:11566802-11604802 GCA_037577145.1 Brachypetersius gabonensis | reverse complement strand
TGACATAAAAATGTGTTTTACCTAAAATAATGAATAATTGTGATTAATAATCGTGATTTCAATATTGATCAAAAATATTGTGATTATCATTTTGGCCATAATCGTGCAGCTCTAGTGTGTCCCAGAACATTATCATCATTATTATTATTAGCAAATGTGAGGCTTTTATCTGTAATCCTTCACATCAAGAAAAAAAAAGATTTTTTTAAAAAGGGAAAACTGCTCTAAACTACCAGCAACCAGATAAACGTCAGAAACGCTGTATTGGGAAAACATTTCCCCTACACAAAAAAATAATACAAGAATAGCACACTATAAAATGCTACAGTAATACTGTGGAAGGCTACAGTGATTGTCTAAATTTACTGTAAGGAATCCAGTAGAAATCACTGTTATCAGTAGAAATCAATATTACTACAGTTATTTGTTATTTTTTATTATTAGGGTAATTGATAGTTGGCTGTTTGATGAGTGAGTGGTTCTGTGAATTGTCAGTGGTCATTCTGCTGTGTTATCACAGTGTGAAATGCCGCTCGTGTGCTGAAAGGCTCCTTTCACTTGCCGCGAGCCTCACAAGGACATTTGCAAACTTCAGCGTCCCAACAAAGCGCCTGATCTGTCACCATGGCAACCGATTCCACGCTTCCCGCTCTGCTTTGGCACGGTTACTATGGTAACGGGTCGCAGACATAAGTCAGTCATTTAGGGGGCGTTTATCGCTCTATTCAGCCCTGTCTGTTTTATCATAGGGTGAAGAGTAAGACCGAGCAAACAGCTCTGGTAATGATGGCAATGATTATGGTTTTGTTGGGGTGGGGGCGCTCTCTTAATATGCATTGCTCCCATTTGCAGCCAATGGTTATTTCAGGTTAACTGAAATGAATATGGTCTCCCCATTACTTAAAAATTAGGGTTATATGGTAGATTCAAAGGTTTTTTTAGCAGATTAACATACGTGATTTATATTAGAAGAAGATTAGGAGATTATTCTTTATTTGTCACATGCATAGTCATACAAGTACAAAAACAAAAAAAACCCATTCAACCCATTCACCAAGTGAAACAGAGGGCTGCCGCCAACGACGGATTCGAACCCTCTGATTGCAGGGTTAAACTGTTTCACTTGCTCTCCCTACCAGATCCAGCTTTCTCATTTCGTTATTTACACAAGTAGAGTTTTAACCCTTTGTTCAACTCAGGCCTCGTAGTGTCAATGACATGTGCGTAACCTAGAGAACCACTGGGCAAAATCTTGTTCGGCTAATCACCTGACAGGAAGTTGTCTGACAATTAGACAGTATTGAAGTGCAATTTCCCATTCCATTTCATTTTATGTATGTAAATAAACACAGTAGGAACAGATTTGGACCAAAGACTGGGCATATGACCACTCAGCCAAAACCATCTGTTGTGTGTGTCCTCACAGTCTTCGATGTGAGCAGACCCAAACATTTATAAGAGCTTGCAATATAGACAAGGCCTGGGATTGGAATGGCCAAAGATGTTTGTCATGACTCACACTGTGTCATGTATTAACCTGTAATAAATAATAAATCATTTCAGGCTTGGAAATAACAGGACTTGCTGGCACTCAGCTAGTTATTGACTATCTATTTCAATTCTATACACCAGTTATATTTTTTCACAGACATTAGATTTAAAGAAAATGATACCACATGGAATCAATCTTACCTACTGAAACAATTTCATACACTGAACCATACAGAAAGACATCCTCATGAACAATGTCCATGAAACACTATAGGTTTGGGAGGGATTTCTACCGTCTTAAGAGAAGTCTAGACCACCTCACAGCATGACCCTGGGTCAAAACGGCTTGGTGAAGGGGGTTGGGGCTAAACCCAAAACATTAGTTTGTCTTGCCATATGGCCACATACTGGTTAAACTAGACATGGCATTAAGCAGCCATGCCACCAATAATTCCAGCACCCAGGAGAGTAGTGCTGTGTGCTCATACTATAGGGAGTTGGGTTTTAAAGCTTGAATAGTTGTCGGTTTTGATGTAAGCCATCAAAGCTATGAAATGTGTTGAGCTTTTTTGAGTCTTTGATGACTAGCCTTTTATGTTTTTGAGTGCAATTTTGATCAACCCTGTCTCTCTGTACCTGTCTGACTTTATTTTACTCTCTGACTGCTTTATCCTCTGAGAATTTTATTCATGGTTATGTTGAAAATGAAGAAATTATGGCAAACTTAAATATGATCAAAATAATCAGTGAGAACATCATTACAATACATTACATTACAGCCCAATCATTTGGCAGACACTTTTATCCAAAACGACTAACAATATGAGGCATACATTCAGGACAGCGTGAGAACCAGAGGAGAGTTCTACGTGCTAAAATATTTACTCCTAGCCTACTACTGCTATTACTACCACTACTACTTCTACTACTACTACTAATAATAATAATAATAATAATAATACGTCTACAACTACAACTACTGATAATAATAATAATAATAATACACATGCGACTGATTATTATAATAATAATAACAGTAGTAATAATAGCAATAATAATATTGATAATAAAAAACAAACGACGACGATAATAATAGCGGCAACACTGATAAAATGTAATTTGTTTTATGATATCTCTTTAAAAAAGCAACAGGTGTTATAGGCCACAAACTAAGTTGTAATAGGCCACAAACAGATTACTTACGGTGTGTCCACTGTGCAAAAAGGATGAGAAACACGAATGAGTTAACACTCCTTTGTCGCACAGAAGCAGTGCCCATGTTTAGGACTCATGGTGTTTGTGGTTTCGTTGATCTGGTCATGTTGCTCCTCAGCTCCAGCAGCTGCTTCTCCTCTCTGTGCACCCTCTCCTCCAGCAGGCTCTTCTGAACAGGAGCCTCGCTCCAGCCAATAGGAAGCAGCCCTTCACTTCTACACAAAGACACAGCCAGGGATTGGAGAAGGAAAAAAGAGAAATGGACCGACGAAAGGAACTGCACTTTGAATGACAAGTAGGTGAAGAGAGGAAAAAGGAGCTAAGTGACAGGGCGTAGTGATCTCTTCCCTATTCATATTCAGCCTGGTCTGAAATCTGCAATTCAGAGAGCAGCCAATGAGTATCTGCTATTATGTCCAGCAGCTTAGAGATAGATGCTGCATGATAAGATCCTTATACACGAGTCCTGAGATTAAACATAAAAAGGCATGTTCTGTGTGCAGCATTTAAAGAATTGCATTTGATGCAGCTATTTTAGTACATTATTGGGTTGCATTATTTTTGGACATGCTAGACACACACAAACACATACATACGTATTTTTAATATCATTGTTATACTGTTGTGTTGTATAGCCTTTTTTCCTATTGCTTATGTTCCTGTTACTTTCGTCTTTTTGCTGAAACAGAGCAAGTTTTTCACTTGTGGGTCTTATCTTAGACTTGCATTTTTTGCTCTTATGTAATACGATCTTCATGGAGAGTTTTGAACCGTCTGTGTGGGCGTGTTTTTTATATTGTAATAAGCAATTCCACGTGGTTGGACCTAAGTGATCGTCAGAATGAGGCTGCAACTGTAAGTGTTGTGGGCGTGGCTTTTGAGCGTTTAAACTCATCGTGGAGGTCTGATTGGCTAGATTTTGTTTTCCTCTCTGTGATTGGGTCGTCCAATGTGTGCCTGTAATGCGATTGGTTTCCCACTTCGTCGTCCGATTCAAAATACTGTATGTTCGGGATAGCTAGTTTCGAAACTCGTGTGTGTCGGACGAGGATTCAACAGGTCTGTGTCTGAAGATCTTTGCTATGTTCTGTTTGAAAGAGTAAACAGGAGTATGTCTCAAGTTGCGAAAGGGGAGTTGTTGGACTTCAGTCCGACGTTTAATGCTCCTACTCGCAAAGGTGGAGGTAAAACCAACAAGGAGAACAATGTTTGTGTTCCAGTCCTTAGCCTGGTCCAGTTCTCCAGGCCTCCTTTCGTCAGTTTCGGCTCGATAAAGTTAGGTTCGTCAAAGTGCTTACCTTTACGGATCGACAACCCGAGCGAGGAAGCAGTAGCTACAGTAACTGTGGATAAAATTTCATCATCTAAAGGCTTCTCTGTGGATCAGACCTGCTTCACAATCCAGGTGAGTATGCTTCCTCTGTTGTCTGACTGTACCCTGATGATGTGTTTTGAGTGGAAGAACTTGACTGGCCCGCACAGTGCCTCGACCTTAACATCATCCAACACTTCGTGATGAACTGGAACGGAGATTGTGAGCCAGACCTTCTCATCCGACATTAGTGCCTGACCTTATAAATGCTCTAAAAATAAATGGGCATAAGTTATCAGAAACCCCAAAATCTTGTGGAGTTTCTAAGTTTGAATGCAATGTCATTAAAATTGGGCCAGGCGTCCCAATACTTTTGTCTTGTAACATATTTTCAAATTATGCTGTTGCAATACCCTTATCTCTTTTCAGTCATTTAGTTTCAAAACCCCTGCCCATTTTCACAGTAACCTAACTTTACTATGAGAATTCAGTCGTGTGTTGGCACATTTCCTGAAATCAAAATGGGCAACTTTTGTTTGTAGGGGTAGGGTTAGATTTATTTACTTTCACAGTTCTAAAAGTGTATGCTGTATTTACAGCCTGAAGACAGTGTCATTTTAACCATAACATGGACACCTGTGGAAGATGGAGGTGTGAGAGAGCTACTCAGCTTTGTGGCAAATGGCATCATCAAACATCAAGCAGTTTTGCTTGGAAAGGCAGAGGCTGCAAAGAAGAAAAAGGTGTGTTTCCTTTATTATAAATTGTACTGTGATATTCTCTGGCTTTTTTTGTCCAGAGGATAATGATGCTGAACAGTTCAGAATTTTACCTGCCTTGTTTGCTGGGCTACTTAAACTTTCTCAGCTAGCTGACACAGTTACACATGGGCACTTGAGGTACATTAGACATGCTGAATTCAGGTGCTATCTCCAGTGCTATGTCATTACTTAATGTACCATAATAATGACTAATATTCTCTTGCGTTTGTAGAAAAGTCTATGGGATTCAATCAAATCCAAGAGAGACTATTCCACCTGTTTGAAAGGCGGGAAGGTGGCATTAATGCCAGTTAAGACCTCCAACAAGACATTTCATGTGTCTCGACAGCCACAGTACACAAGGAATAGACGATTAAATCCTCTATCGCCATTAAATCAGGAAAGACCCCCTCGCAGATCAAGCTGCAGCAAAGATAGAAACAGCCCCTCTGCTTGTCCTCAAGATCTATCCAAATCTGCTAAGGCTGACTTGGAAAACATGCTCCTCCAGAAAAACTCTCCACTTGTTCTGTTGGTTCCAGCCAATAAACTTCTTGATTCTTCAGATAAGGCAGATTTCTCCTCTGTGCCTCTGCCTAAAGAAGTCAGGGTGCTGAATAAGACTCTGTCACCTATCAGCACTCCAGAGAGGTTTTCCAACCACTTGATGTCCTCCTTTCAAAGTCCACTTCCTGTCATTGGTAAAATAGTTAAGGATGGAAGTCAAGAGCCAGGAACCCCAACATTGTCTGTGAAGGATGCCCTGGCTGTTATTGAATCTGATCTAACTCATGCTGTGAGCCCTCCAAATGCGTGCTCAAGCTTCAACTTCTCAGATTCCTTGGAGTCTGAACACTTGAACACGGAGTGTGAACCAGAAGCAGCCGTAGGAACTGATGAGAATGCTCCTCATATTGATGTTGCTCAGCCGAGATTAACTTTTTTTGTCAAGTCAAATAAAGTCCTAGAAGACAAGTCTGTTCATGATGGCCTCAAGCCCAGCACTGCTGTTTTTCCTGCCACAGTTACCAAAGCTTTTAATACAGTTAATGATGACCTGAATGAGAAATGTGTTAAATCCAAGAAGACGCTTTTCAGCTCTGCAACAGTCACTAAAGGCAAAGCAGAAACGTCTATTGACCACAGTCCTGGGACACGCAAGATCAGAACCTCCAGACGCAGAATACTGGAGAAAACCTCTTTGCTTTCAGATTCTAGCAACGCAGAATCAAACCCCGTCCTGTCTCAAGACGTTTTACCTGTCGTTAACTGTGACCTGGACATTGAATTCAAATTTAAAGTGACTTCACCACCAGTTTCACCACAGCGCCTGATGCCACATCGGCCAACCCTACCAGATGGCTCTGCAGCCACCTTTGTGTCTCTTCAGCCTATCTCTACTACTAATGCAGAACCTGCCGTCAATGGCACATTATCAGCTAGCAGTCATGTTTCTGAGATGCTGTCATCCAATGCCGCTTTTGACTCATTTCCTGTGCACAGTCGCTCTTCAAATCAGAACAAAAAGAGGAAAAGTGAAGAATTTTCAAGAGATTGCTCAGATGATGTGGCAAAATCTTTTCAAGTGAAAAAAGGCTGTGCTGAGACGCAAGAACGCAAGAAACCATGTCCTGAAAAAAGGTTCAGTTCGAGGTCTGGATCAACACAATGCAAACCAGCTGGTAAGTAAAATGAACTAAGTGGTCTGTGTAAAGATGTTTAGTAAAATGATCCTGAAAACAGGGTTGCTTGAAGCACTTTCATTCAAAACATTTGTGTTCACATGACAGCTGTAGTGAAATGCTTAAATATATCAGAGCACACACATGACCTTGTTTAGTTTAGACATAGAGATGGTACATCTGTAATGTATTTTGATGTTTATTTGTAGCACCACCAAGCTCGAGGAAGTCCGCAAAAGGGCCACCCAAGAAGTCCTGCCTAAAGTCAGCTACTCAGGGTAATATTAGGGTTTAATTTCTTTTGAATCTTTGTTTGTATCAAATGTATTGTATCGATGTAATTACTAGAAAGCTGGACCTCAATAACTTTCCATTTTTTGCTTGTACAGGAGGACAGTCCCTGAAGTCATTCAGCACCTCGAAGGTGAAAACAGCCAAGGTTATAGCTGTGGCACAGTCCCGACTTACCTTTATAAAGCCTGCACAGACAGGTATTCTTGTTTGTTTGATTTAGTTTTTTTTTTTTAATTATTGTTTGACAATCCATATTAAACCTACAATATTTTGAATAATTACCTTATAATTACATTAAAATGTATCAAAACAATGCATATTTAAATAAATATAAGCTTAACAATAATGGTGGAGCTTACAGGGTTCCAAACTGGAAAAACAAGTTTAGATCTTGTTAGGAATTATTTAGTCTTTTCCTACTTAAACATCAAATCAGTAAACCAAAGTGAAACTGTTTGTGGATTTTTGATTTCCATTCCTGCAGTATTCTGGCCAAGAGACATGCAAAAGCAAAAATATACATATATATTTTTTTATGTGGCATTACAACACTATCAACTAGTACTCCAAAAATGGCCGTATGAAATGGGACACTCATTTCTATTTAAAATGCATTAGGCAAGATTTGAATAGCATTGACCAAAAATCTATTGTTTTGGTACAAGACCAAAACTATTGGGAAAATGTTTAGACAGGTTTGTCTTACCAATGTAGTCAATGGAGAATCTTAAACTCTTAAACTAAGCTGTAAACAGGAGGATGTTCTGTTCACCCTAGCTAAGGCTTTCTTCCAAGTCCCCCTTTTCCTTTTCCCATTCTGCTTGAACCTTTTTGGTTGTTACAGTTTTGGCCAACATTATTGCGTATAATTGTAGGAGATCATACCTTATAGCTGTGATGAAACTGTTTAATGCTGTCTAATAATTGTCTAATGCTGATTTGTTGGGTATAGTAGGGAAAGTGGGAAAAGTGCATGAACACATTGACAAAACTGGAGCATCGAAATAAATCTGAATTTGTATTTAGAAGAGAAGACTGAGAAAGAAGCAAGTCTCCTGTTAATGCAAAGGTCACTAAACTTAACAAAACCTTGTTGCTGTGTAAAAACAGGATCCAATTTAGATGAGGCAAAGAGTTTTTTTACAAATAGTACCATATATATACACATCAGTCATTCCCAGGTGCTGCCTAAACTGAACCCGTACATTAAGAGCAACTGCTACAATTGGACATGGTGTACATTGTAGTAAATAATGAAATGGTTATAAAACTGTTATAAAAATGGAAAGGAATGATGTTTTCATGTGTTCTATCATAGTTTAGCCTTATGTATTAAGATGTTTGATTGATGTTTGAAGTTCTGGGTGTATTTATTTTTTTTAACAGAGATTTCCTGCCTTTGAATCTTTTTTCATTACCTTGGCCAGAAGTCTATCAAGTCCACAGAGATCCCAGCCAGTCAGTTTTCTTTATGTTCGAGTGTCTAGAACATCTGAGTTCTGAGGATTAAACGTGATTACAGATGGAACAGACAATGTGTGAACTAGCTTAATAATGTCAAATACAGTTATTTAACTCTTGTTGCATTTTATTTATGTTGACAGCCATTCCAAGACATCCTATGCCATTTGCTGCCAAAAACATGTTTTATGATGAGAGATGGATCGAGAAGCAAGAAAGAGGATTCACATGGTGGATAAATTATATTCTGACCCCTGATGATTTCAAAGTTGCCACTGAAGTCACCAAAGGTATGTTGTCAGTTTTATTAATTGTTTTACTCTTAAATGGCTTCTAGTGTACAACCCCAAATTTCCATTTTCTGCTGTGAGCATTGTTTCATATTTAAAATATTCTGAATTTACTCTTTAGTCCACGTGGTTCATGTTTGGAAATTAAGCTACAAGAACGGCTTGTTTTGTGGTACCAAATATCACCATTGGCTATAGCTACAGTAACAAAAATAACCTAATTCTAAGGGGTTGGAAAATGGCCTGTTTTCTGGTGCATTTTTAGAGCTCATGAGGGGTGCATACAAGAAATGTAAAATATGGGTCTTTTAAGGCAGTGTATTGTTTTTTGTTATAATTTGTTCACTTGTTTACAAAATTCACTTTTAGCTCTGTGGTGTTAATAAAATATATTGTTTTCTGCAGTGAACGCCTTATCACTAACTATGGGAGTGGAGAAGTTTAACATACCCAAAGCACCAACCAAAGAGGAGATGTCCCTAAGAACTTACACAGCTCGTCGTCACTTGAACCGCCTTCGTCGAGCAGCTTGCCGTCTTTTTACATCTGACAACATGGTGAAGGCTATCCGGCGTCTAGAGCTGGAAGTAGAAGCCAAGAGACTCCTTGTGCGCAAAGATCGGCACCTCTGGAAAGATATAGGTATATGAACTGTGGCAAAACATAATCTACCTCATGAAAGTAAACATCTCTATTTGTGTAATTATGTGTGTAACATTTCATGTCTAGTTTTGATATCAGACTCTTAAATCATGCGGATTTCAAGTCAGTTGCTATAACCACTTTTATTTAAAACTGAAGTTTGCTTCCTGCATCATATTAAAAACTTTGCACTTATTGTGATTAGTAACCCATTAATAAGTAGTGGGATTGTCATATTGTCATCATAGTTTTCTGATTAAATGTCCTTTTTGTTTTTAATAGGTGAAAGACAGAAGATTTTAAACTGGCTTCTCTCTTACAATCCACTTTGGCTGCGAATTGGCTTGGAGGTATTTTAATTTTTAGATATTTATATGTGCCTTTTGATAAGTAAGTGGTAAGTCTCAATTCATTTAAAATTTTTTACTCCTCTGTTTACTCCTATCCTTCCATGTGCACTTCTTTTCCAGACAGTTTTTGGGGAACTGATTTCACTGGAGAACAACAATGATGTCATGGGCTTGGCCATGTTCATACTCGGGAGACTGCTATGGAATCCAGACATTGCTGCAGAGTTTAGACACCCTAAAGTTCCCCATTTGTACAAAGATGGTAACTTATTGTAGGCGTTTATTTTATTTTTCCATTCACTGATTTAACTGATGTCTGATGCACATGCCTTTTCCCTCCCAATACAACAGGACATGAGGAGGCTCTGTCTCGTTTCACACTGAAGAAACTACTCTTACTTGTCTGTTTTCTGGACAAGGCCAAAGAATCCAGGCTGATCGAGCATGACCCGTGTTTGTTCTGCATGGATGCTGAATTTAAGGTTCTTGTAACTGCAGTGTTTGGCATTTAACACAAATGAGACAAAGAATGAAACTGACGTTTATGATTTTACAATTGTTTTGTATTGTGTCTTTGCTATAGACAACTAAGGATTTGCTGCTGGCATTTGCGCGGGACTTTCTTAGTGGCGAGGGCATTCTGTCGCGTCACCTCAACCTTTTGGGCCTGCCGGTGTCCCATGCCCAGACTCCCCTGGCTGAGTTTAGCTTTGCTGTGCAGAATCTTGCTGTAGATCTGAGATGTGGCATTCGCTTAGTGTACGTTTGAGAAGAGTACATGTATACATTTTTTGCTCATAGTCTGCTTTAGTGATTAAATGCACTAAACATTTTCATACATGTTTGTATATTTCCACCTTTACTTGATAAACATCCTGCATATTTAGTTTTTAGTAGGGCAGAGTTTAAGAGAAAATCATTAATATGCATTTATTAATATCAGTTTATTAGTCCTCTGTACTTCAATTGTAACTTTTGTTGAAACATTTGCAGGCGCATCATGGAACTCTTCACTCAAGACTGGTCTCTATCAAATAAACTTCGGATGCCTGCCATTAGCCGTCTTCAGAAAGTGCACAATGTTGACATTGCCCTGCAAGCGCTCAAAGAAAAAGGAGTTAACCTTAAAGATGAGCATGGTAGTTTATTTATAAACTTTATAGATTAAAAAAGTTACTTTATTTATAGTGTAAATAATTATTTATAGACATTGACCAAGTAGTACTTCAAATCTATTAGTGCTTACGTGTGTTTTTGTTACAGGAAAGCGATCTAAATTATTTACCTTAATTTTTCTTAGAAACAGGCATTGACTCCAGAGACATTGTGGATGGGCACAGAGAGAAGACCCTTAATCTCCTATGGCAAATTATCTTCACCTTTCAGGTATTTTGAATTAGTTGCACGTGACTTGTTCATAAATGCACAGAAAACCATGTCTCACCAGTCAAAGGCTGCTTGAACAGTCCAAGTGTGAAACTACTTTTAGTCTGATTTATTAATTCAGAATAACCATGAACTGTAGGTTACATTCTCCTACTCCATAATGTGTAGATGTAGTAGCTTTAAACAAGTAACATCAGGGAAAATGTAGGTTTGCATGACAATCTTGAGATTTATTTTTTTTAGCTTCATGTTTTGTGTATTTGTCCTAACAAGGATGATCTTAATGAACACCATTAGGTCGAGGTTCTACTTGATGTGGAGCAACTCAAGGAGGAAATCAGCTTCCTCAAGAAAACCTGGAGAACAAAGCAAATGTTGGCTTTGTTAAAGGCAGATAAATGTGCTGTGAAGAGCTCAAAAGGAAGTCCAAGCTTGACACAGTCCAGTGAAAAGCTAACTCTGTTGCTGGACTGGGTCAATGCTGTTTGCGAATACTACAGTTTGAAGGTGAGTTGAAACTACCTAGGTATTTCAAGTAAAATACTTTTCAGTATTCAAACAGGAACAGTAATCCGTCACACGCGGATTTTTTTATGAGAGCCTAACTCTTACGCAAAACCTGCAAATATTTTTTTCATGCATTTTACTTCTAAATTATTAAGAAACTTACTAATTTTGTGGCACAAATACTAGGGATGCAGCAAAATGGGGTTTTTTTTGTGGTTGTTGTTTGTTTTTTGTTTGTTTGTTTTGTGCAAACCGAAAATGAGGAAACGCTTGGCTGAAAACCGAAACGAAACACCGAAAGGAATTATTATTATTAAATTGTTATAAGAATAAATCTGTTACAATCCTATGAAAATATTTATTTAGCATTCAATGTACAATATAAAATAACATTTGAAATAAAATATTTTTCTTGCATAATTTTTTAAACTCCAGAAGTTTTATTACTGTACTGTAAAATAAATTAAAATGTCTGCTTTAACCAGCTCTCAGAAATGACATGCAGCTGATTTACAGTAAAGTACTGAACTGTAAAATGTTTTGGTGATTGCTCCAATTTACTGTATTTTTATTACTAAAAATTACACTAATTTATTACTGTATTTACCTGTTTATACCAAAGAAAATGCTCCTGCATGAATTACAGTACAGTCTGTATAGGCTTACCTCATTATTTTTGGTAAGGATAAGGTATTAAACTCAGTTTAAAAGGTGGGGCATAGTTAGGGTTTACACTTCAAAAAGAGTTTTTTTTTTTTTTTTTTTTTTTTTTTACCAAAACACAAGGTTTTTCATTATACGCAGATGCTCTTGGAACGTTACCCCACGAATAGCGTGGGATTACTGTACTTCATTGCAGTACGGGTAGTTCCCAGGTGTTTTGTTGCATCCCAACAGTGACTTGTGGTGCATTGGTCTTTAAGGGTATATTTGACTGATAATTAATTGACTGATAATTACAGGGTGTCTTCTAGTTATGACACAGATCCGTTCCTTCAACAGTGATTAAACCCATATTTTGGTGTTAGTTGAAACACACCCTAGCCTAAGTCACTTACTTGTACTAACACAGTACACAGACAGTAAAATCAATAAAACACAACTAAGCCACAGAAAAAGGAAAACTCCCTCATACGCTACGTTATTGTGTATACTTCCGACGCCAGCAACCAAACGAGTTCACCCACATAGTTTTTAAGTATGATGCTAACAATGTAAGCGGGAGTAAGCGCCGTAAACTTGAAACATCGAATGTTGTCACCTGTGGCCTCCCGTATTGACTTGTTTGGCTTTAAAATAACACTTTCTCGTGTTTTCTTATTGTCTAGGCTGAAAACTTCACAGTGTCATTCTCTGATGGTAGAATTCTTTGCTATCTCATACATCACTATCATCCAAACCACCTGCTTGCTGAGAATATTTACCAGAAAACAACACAGACTATTGAGTGTGGCCATCGAGGCAAAGTGGAATTAAACAACTCAGCCAGTGACTCTGACTGCTCCTTTGACTCCTTGGAACAAAATGGTAACTTTTCTTGCCGAACAAACTATATTCAATAGTATATCAGAGAGGCCAGTCATGCAGTCTTGGATGCATATCATCAGTTTTATGATGTAATTAAGAAGGGCTAGACTGAAGAACTATTTGAGCTATTGTTTCTTTTTTCAGATTCAGGATCACTACCAGTAGACTTCAAGCTTCTACTTGAAAATGAAAAGAGTAATTTTCAGCTGGTGAATACAGCTGTATCATACCTTGGAGGTGTTCCTGCCATGATTGCTCCAGAGGACATGTCAAATACAATCCCAAATGAAAAGGTATTAGTTGTTGGTGTATTTTCCCCCAAAAATTATCACGAATGCTATAAACAATATAACGGAAGCATTATAGATTGATTGTGAGAAAGTTTGTGACGAAGTTTTTTGTTGTTTTTTTTTAAAGGTGGTCATATGTTACCTGTCTTTCCTTTGCGCTCGACTTCTGGATCTCAGAAATGAGACTAGAGCTGCCAGAGTAATTCAGAGTGCATGGAGAAGGTATAAACTGCGCAAAGACCTTCAACTCAGACAGGTAAATTGCAGTGTCAAACACCTTTACTTTGAATAGCTCTGCATCTGAATTTACTTTAATAAAATTTTCCATGAACAGAAAAGGGACCTGGCAGCATGTAAAATTCAAGCACTTGTACGACGCTTTATTCGGAAGAGGAAAATTAACAGACAGAACAGAGCTGCTACCATCATTCAGGCCTTCTGGAGAGGTTACTCTGCTCAAAAAGTGCTGAGAAGAATGAAAGAGAAAAAGCGCTTTGCTATACAACACAGAGCTGCGGTCCTAATCCAGGTATGATTAACTCTTGCAGAGGTGCACGATTCAGAAAACCTCACGATTCAATTCTTGGGTTCATGATTCCATTCAAAACTGATTCTCAATTCAATTGCTTTATTCAACACTTACGCGAAAGCCTTCATTATCAACAGCGCTGTACTGTTTCCAAAATATTTGACTCTAGCTTTACAAAGCTTGCATAAGACAGAGTTTTATCAAGAGTTTTATCAAGCTCTTTCTTACCATTGATGTTGTAGACTCCAAAATATGCCTTAAATGATCATTTTCTTTTCCGCTGCTCGTCCAGCGATTGCTTGCACACACTCAGTTTTTTCTTGCTTAGTGTCTGAGCAGAAACTGGCATTGCGCCATCTGTAGGATTGACAAACTTCTTGCTGGAAAAGAATTAAACTCACTAACAATTTGGAAATATGAATCGATTTTGAATCAGTACAGATTGTGAATAATTTATTATTATTTTTTGCACACTGCTACTTTTTTGTTTGCAAAATAAGTAACAAATGCTGCCTCGGCAGTTAATGCATTATGTATTAATATGAAAATATATATATATTTTGTTATATAATTTAACTTTTTTTTTGCATAATAACATGTTTACTACTTAACTACCATGTCCATAAATCTATCCTTAAAGATATACTAAGTCATTGCTATTACATGTATTTATTCTCTTCTTAAGTCATATTCACTCTTCTTCTTTTGCAGAAAACATACAAGGAATGGAGGACTCAAAAATTCATCAGAAAGAATCGTGCCTGTGTTGTTATTCAAACGGCCTTTCGAAATTGGTATAGAAGAACAATGGCCCAAAGAGAAGCCGCTGCTGTGACAATACAGGCATGGTACAGAATGCAAAGATGTCAAAGGGAGTATCTGGCCAAGAAATCCACAGCTATTTACATTCAAGCATTATTTAGGGGTAACTGCCAGAGACGAAAATTTCAAACTCTGAAGAAACAGAATCAATCTGCCATTGTCATCCAGAGTGCTTTTAGGGCTTCCCTTGTCCGAAAACAGATTCGTGAGGTGCGGCAATCTGCTGTTGTAATTCAGACATGGTATCGGTCCTGCTTGCTTGGCGCTGCAAGACGGAGACGATATCTCGAAATGAAATCTGCCACTGTAACCCTTCAGGCAGTGTTTCGAGGATGGAAAGTCCGTAGAGAAGTGTCACAGTGCCAACACGCCACTCTTGTAATCCAAGCTGCTTATAGAAGATTTGTGGCTCACAGATATTTCTTGTCTTTAAAAAGGGCAGTTGTCATCGTCCAGCAGAGGTATAGGGCTAAAGTGGTTGGTGAGAAGTTAAGAAAGGAGTACCAGTCTCTCAAACATGCTGCTGTAAAAATTCAAGCATTGTGGAGAGGGAGAGCAGAGAGGAAGAAGATTGACCAACTTCATCAATGTGCCACTGTCATCCAGTCAATTTACCGTAGATATGTGCTGCAAAGAAAGTTTACACTTTTGAAGCATGCAACTTTGGTCATCCAAAGGCGATATGAAACACTTAGGATGGGAAGAAAGACTCGTTCTGAATTTTTGACCATGAAGAAAGCTGTAACTGTGCTTCAGAGTGCGTATCGTGGCATGAGAACTAGGCAAGAAATGGCCAAGAAACACAAAGCAGCCACGTTGATTCAGTCAGCTGCAAGAGGCTATTTTTGCCGTCAGAAATTTTTGACTCAAAAAAGGGCTTCCATTACCATTCAGCAGCACTACCGGGCACATGCTCGAAGATGTTCAGAAAGAGACCGTTATGTTCAGCTCAGACAAGCTACAGTGAGCATACAGGCCATATATCGAAGCTCTAGAGTGAGAAGAGAGCTGAAGAAAAAACATCAAGCTGCCACAATTATCCAAGCTTGTTTCCGGATGTATAAGGCAAAGATATCCTATCGGGCTGTCAAATGTGCCACCATCATCATACAGCAGCGTTACAGAGCACACATCTTTGGAAGCCATACACGTGCATCTTATCTGAGAATGAAAAATGCCATTGTAACTGTACAGTCTGTGTTCAGGGGGATGAAAGTTCGCAGAGATCTTAAAAAAATGCACTTGGCAGCAACAGCTATTCAGGCTTGTTTCCGTGGACATTCGCAACATCTGAAATACAAGAGACAAAAATGGGCAGCATCTGTTATTCAGCAGCGATTCCTGGCAAACAAGATGAAGAATGCTGTAGAAAAACAATATATGGCAATTAAAAAAGCAGCTCTGTGTATTCAGTCAGCTTATCGTGGCATGAGGACAAGGAAACGGATTGCAGAGATGCAAATGGCTGCAAAGATTATTCAACAAAGATACGTGGCATACAAACAATGCAATGAATATCAGGCTCTGAAACGAGCAACCCTCATCACACAGAGAAAATTCAGGGCTAAACGTCTTGCCAAACAGCAGCGTGAGAGGTACTGCTCCATGCAAAAAGCAGCAATCTCTTTGCAAGCTGCATATAGAGGAATGAGGGTCAGAAGAGAGGTCCAAAAGAGGCATGAAGCCGCCACAGTGATTCAAGCATGGTACAGAATGTACAGATTAAGAATGGCTTTCCAAGCTATGAGACTTGCTGCAGTCTTCATTCAGAGACAATACAGATGTCATCAAAAAAGAAAAGAAGCAAGGGAAAGCTTTTTGAGGCTGCGCCACAGCACGGTAATCATGCAGGCTGTATTTAGAGGGAATCGGACAAGGTGTGAAATTGCCAAGTTGCATTCGGCAGCTACAGTGATCCAACGAAAGTATGTGGCTTACAAAGAAAGGAAAAGCTTTCTATCCATCAAAGCCGCAGTTCAGCTTTGTCAACAAAAATGGCGGGCTACTCTGGCTGCAAGGCAAGAACGCAAAGCATACCTGGCTACCCGTAATTCTGTGATTGCAATTCAGGCATCTTTCCGAGGAATGAAGGTTCGGAGGCAATTGCAAATTGAGCATGAGTCTGCAGTAACCATTCAGTCACATGTCAGAAAGTACATGTGCAAAAAATACTACCTGAAGCTGCTGTGGGTAACCAGGACTATTCAACAACGTTACAGAGCTAATAAAAGGATGAAGCAGGATATGAAGTCTTTAAAGGAGAAAAAAAAGGCTGCCGTTGTTCTGCAAGCTGCATTCCGTGGTATGAAGGCCAGACATACTTTGAAACAAAAGCATCAGGCTGCCACTGTCATACAAAGTGCTTACAGGGCTCACTGTGCTCGGATTCGGTATTTATGCATGAAATATGCCACCATTGCCATTCAACAAAGGTATCGCTCCACTCTTGCGGCAAGAAAGCAGAGGGACGACCTCATGAAATTGCGCCATGCTGCCATTTCCCTGCAAGCCTGCTTCAGAGGGCAAAAGGTTAGAAGGGAAATTATTCTGCAACACCAAGCAGCTGCACTGATTCAGGCTGCTTTCAGAAGACATACGGAGGAAACAAAGTACCAGGCCATGAGGGTGTCCGCCATCATCATACAGAGACATTACAGGTCATATGTTAAGGCTAAAGCTGACCGTGAGAAATACCAGGTGCTGAAAAGCTCTGCCATACTCATCCAAGCAGCATTTAAGGGGTACTCTGTTCGACAAAGTGTTGCAAAAATGAACAAGGCTGCCACCATTATTCAGTCTGCTTTAAGGATGCACAAGCAGAGATCTGTGTTCAGGAAGCAGTGCTGGGCTGCAAGTGTTCTTCAGAAGAGGTTCAGAGTGTGGAAACTTGGACATCAGCAAAGGCAGACTTACCAGCAATTAAAGGATGCTGCCATATGCATGCAAAAGTCATTCCGAGGCAAGCAGGCCAGGGACCTGGTAAAACGGATCAAGGCTGCAAGGACAATCCAGTCACACGTACGGATGTTTAACCAAAGACAACACTTCATGAAGACAAAGGCTGCAATTGTGTTGATTCAGTCTGCATATAGGGGACATCATTGTAGGGTACACTATGCCAGGATGCAAAAGTCTGCATTGTTAATACAGCAGTGGTACAGATCATGCAAACTAGTTCAAGAACAGCAAAATAAATTAAATGGAATTCGGAAAGCCACGCTAACTTTGCAGCGTGCCTTGCGGAGAATGCTTGCGAGGCAACTCGTAAAAAGAAGGCGTGCTGCTGTCAAAATTCAGTCTGTGTTGCACATGAATGTACACCGCAAGCGCTTCCTGAAGCTGCGTTCATGTGCTGTGATGCTACAAGCTTGGTACAGAATGTATACAGCTAGGAGAACCTATTTGAGATACCAGGCTGCTGCCATTACTGTACAGATGCACTACAGGGCACACAAAGCAAAACTGGATCAGAGACAGCATTATCTTCAGACACTGGAAAATGTCCACACCCTTCAAGCTCATGTGCGTGGGTTCCTTGAATATCGGCGATACCAAAAAATGAGAGCAAGTGCAGTTACAATTCAGGTTGGTTTCTGTAATACTGTTCAAAATGTTAATGCTTTGAATTTTTTTTTCTTAATATTAGGGCACATCTTTTGAAATACATATGTAGATATATATTTTGTTTCGTCCCTCAGGCATGTTACAGGGCAACCATTGAAAGACGCAAGTATCAGCTCTTGAAGAAAGCCGTTTCTGTTATTCAGAAGCATTATAGAGCTTACCAGCTTTGCCAGAGAGAGCGTACACAGTTCCTTAAATTGAGGAAATCTGCAGTTCTGATACAGGTAATACCGATAACCGATAATACCTTTATATTAACGACTTGAAGAAGAATTTCTCCTCTGTTCAAAACGTTTTTCATAATAAGATATATGTAAACACGGTTTCTTGTAAAAACACTGTTCTGCAAAAATGTATTGTCAGAATTGTTCAGAGTTGTCGAGGAGAACCCACAGTATGAAGCCCCAAAGTTCTCCCAAAGTTATGAAATGGTTATGAATATGTTGCCTGATGCATTGCTTAGCAGTACAGTAACCCAAACATAATTCTTATTTCACTATTTCATTATCAGCATTATATCTAATACACTCGACACCTGTAGGTTAACCAGTTGTAAATAAAATGGATAAATAAACCTATTTTTGTCAAATCTGTGTGTGACATATGGTTTTGTTCACAGACTGGATTCCGCGCCTACCAGGCAAGAAAGCACGAAGCACACACTCATGCTGCACTAAAAATCCAAGCTTGGTTCAAGGGATACCAAGCTAGACGTAACTACATCTCCAAAAAAACTGCTGTTGGAACCGTTCATCGGTGTCTTCAAACCAGATTTCACAGAGCAAGGTAGCTTTTCTTACATTAATAATCATATTAATTATAAATGATAAATTTCTTATTATAAATACATGAATTGATGCATACTTGTGAATGATTAACTTTAATAGGGTGTGTTTATGCTTCTGCACAGATTCCGTGCAATCCAGCACAGCGTCAGAGTTATTCAACAAAGATGGAGAGAAACTCTGGTTGTGAAAAAACAGCGAGCTGACTTTCTCAGAATCAAAAAGTCAGCTATTTACATACAAGCCTTGTGGAGAGGGTTTAGGGTCAGAACATCAATTAAAAAGGTAATTGTTCATTAATATCTTCCTTCTTCGTGATTATTTGTTAAATATTCTGAATGTCACTCTGGACGCAGGATAGATGGATAAAAAGAATCTGGTACTCTCTGCGTTTTGTTTCCTAAAGAGACAGTTGGTCTTTACCTTACTGATAAATTTAAACCCAGTCAGAAAGGTTTTAAATGATGCATTATTTCATAAATTGTTACATAAATAACTTTCAGACAACACTGTAAAAGCTGAAGGGGTACACTTTTTTGAATCTTACCTATTTCAGAATATGTGGTTAAATATTGTTTGTCTGTTTGCTTGACTCAAAGTTTATTTGTACAGTAGTTGGCAGCTTGTCAAGAGTTCCAGTAAGTCTCTGGCAGTAAAAGTGTTGTATTACAGTAAAGACAAAGCAAAGTAGTCTGGAAGAGGCTTTTAATGGAGTAACACAACAAAGTTTTGGAATTTATCATATATTGATTTAAATTATTGTATATAGATTGCTTATTTGTTAATTGTTTGTTTTGTTTTTTTTTAAATATCTTGTTTTCAAATAATTTATTTTGTTGAATATACCTTCCTGCCATGACAACCGCTGTTGTTGACATGGCATGAAACTAAACTACTAGTAGTGGCCTACTGGGTAACACTTGCCTGTGAACCCCATGACCACAAAGCTGCAGGTTCAAACCCTTGCTTTCTACCATTGTCTCCTTGAGCAAGACACTTAACCCTCTGTTGCTCCTGGGGGACTGTTCTTGTAATTAATGACTAAGTCATCTGCCAAATTGCCACTTTATCTTTACTGTCAGTTATTTGGAATCAATGCTTTTGAGATTAGGTCTGTATATTGAGGCAGAGCAGAACAAAAAAATAACTTCAAACATGTATTCATGAGCAGAATATGCCTATTTATGTAATTTAATTTAATATAATTCTTTTTAAATTAATGTGTATATCTGGACTTATCTACCATTTCTTGAATATCACTCAATCAAGTTGTTTTGTTCATAGGAACAAAATGCAGCTGTGGTGATACAGTCAGCTATCAGAGGCTATAGAGCAAGACGGTCATTTAAGCAGAAGAAAGCTTCAGTTCTACTTCTCCAGCGCCATTTCCGATTGTTACAACTTGCAAGAGCTAAAAAGGAGAATAAGCACAGGAGAAATGCTGCTACGGTCACCATACAGGCTTTTTGTCGTGGCTGGCTCACAAGGCGACAGGTACTTATTTTGCGTCCATTTTCAGTCCAGCTATGATAAATGTGGAACATTTGGTTTGAGAGCTTGTGCTTCCAATGCATCTCAAACAAGAACTAGACAAAATGGGCCTTGTCCACTTCAGGGAGCACTAGCAGGAAGGCACAGGCATGTGGCCAAACACCCCAAGTTTCATGTGGAGGATTAGGGAAGTCAGTACGCATGTAATAGTCCATCAAAATCAGTGTGGGGAGACTGATGTCTTGCTATGTACAAAAAAACATTCATTACAATGAATTATTTACACTGATTGTAGTCCTTATACACTTGTATGTGTAGTATGTATATTTAAAGGGGATATATTATGCAAAACTCACTTTTTGCAGCCTTTTGTATTTCTCTTTGGGTCTCTACTGTTACTATAATCGTTCCAAGCGTGAAAAAAAACATCCGTTTTCTGTGAGTCAATTGAAAGACTTTGGTGCCAGAATCATATGCTTCTGTGAGCCTTATCCTGAAGTCAGGATTTAAAAAAAACTGCATTAAACCAGCCCTCGCCAGTCGAGCCCCCACCCACTAGATTCGCCACTTTCGTCTGCTGGTTTTACGAGCATGTGCATAAGACATTTTAAAAACATGTTATAATATGTATATTGGGACAGAAGATTGCATGTTTTGCTTTTTAATTGTTTCATTTTGTGCAATTCATCTTTAGGTGAAGGAGGCTGCCAATGCTGCGAGGCAACATCGTTTTACTGCAGCTGCTTACCATCATCTGTGTGCAGTGAAGATCCAGAGAACCTTGCGAGCACACTGGGCACTGAAAGCTGCCAAGAAGCAGATCTCTTCAGTAATTTATATCCAGGTACTCTTGACCTTCGATCAGTTTTGAATTCAAATTTCTTAATGTAGTGTGGGGGATCTACATATTAAGATTTCATATTTCAGAATGTCATTGTTTAAAACAGCCTAAAGCTTTCACATGTAACCCTAAATGTGTTAAAGTATTATTATTTAAAGCTGCACAGTGTGTAATGATTTTATAAGGAGGTTATGCATAGATATATAAGTACTTTGCAAGTGCTTTAAGATTACTGTAAGTGCTGTAGACTTCTCATATATTTTTATACTTTATCCTTTCATGCAAATACCCACTTGTGTGTTTTCAGCGATGGTTCAGAGCCAAACTTCAGAGGAAAAGATATCTTGAGCAAAGACAGAACATCATCAAAGTGCAGAGAGCAGTTAAAGCTTGGTTAAGTCATCGCAATCAAGCTGCCACTGTTATCCAGCATGCAGCCAAGAGATTCCTTCTGAAATGTAAAAATGAAAGGGTGCGGCAAGGAATTACAAAAGCACAAGTATGTGTCAATTCAACAGCCTCTTTTGATATCTAATGGATGCTGTTTATGTTAAGCTGTAAAGACATCACCTAACACTGACCTTTCATCTGTTTCTCAAGGCTCTTTGGAGAGGTCATTGCTCAAGAAAGCTTCATGATACCAAAAAAATCATTTCCATGAGACATCGATTCCGGAAAGTCAACAAAGAGGCCAAAGAAGAAGACAGACTGTGTCACAAGACTGCAACTGCCTTGAGTTACCTCCTTGGATATCACAATTATGCCTACATTCTTGCAGCTTTAAAACATTTGGGTAATACCTGTTTCATTAGACTGAACATAACTGCATGTGATTTAAAAGTGTGGACACCAACTAACATCCTGTTTCTCGTTTCTGCAGAAACTGCAACCAGACTTTCACCAGAGTGCTGTGAACGTCTTGTAAAAAGCGGAGCAACATACACCATCTTCACCCTCATAAGAAGCTGCAACCGGAGTGTGCCGTCAATGGAGATAATTACCTTAGCAATCCAAGTTCTTCTCAATTTATCAAAAGTATGTTATCACTTTCTATTCTTTTTCACTGCTGTGCAGTTCCTCTTGTTTTCAGAAATTCCTGTAGGATTTCATTAATTCCTAGTTCTCTTTATTAATGATCTGTATGCTTTACTTTTTTGTTGCAGTACAATAAAACCATAGATGCTGTTTATGACGTGCCAGACTCCGTGGATACACTTTTGGATCTGCTCCAGATCTACAGGGAGAAGGCTGGGGATAAAGTTGCAGACAAAGGGGGCAGCATCTTTACTAAAGCATGTTTCTTGTTGGTGATTTTAGTACAGGATGAAAGGCGGGCAATGGTGAGTATTGCCTTGACATAATCAGTCCAAATTTTAATATTATACCTGGCATGTCTTTTTAAAAAATATATGTTTTCTAGAGGGTGAAAAAAATACCCAAAGCTTCAGACCGAATTTGTAGTATCTACAAACTTACGCTTCGAAAATGCAAAATGGATGCCCAGAGAACCAAAGTCAAGCAGAGGATGAATGTCTCACTGAATGGAAGCTTCCTTCCTCAAGCCACTCCTCAAAAATCCAAGCCAGTGGCCAGGTATGTTTGTGCAAATCCCTGTTTGTGGGGAAAAACACAAGTTTAGTTGCAACCATAACACACTTGATCCATGTAATCAACAAGATCAGGAACTTAAGAGCAGGGGTATCAAATCGTGTCCACAAAGGGCCAGCGTGGCTGTAGAACTTCTTCCAAACAGATTTGACTTCCAGGCCTAAGGTGTTCTAAATGAAAAATCCACTCCTGACGGCCTCTGCCTTCCTTTTGCTGTGAGTGGCCTCTTGTGTGATGAGTAGAATTTATGGGGGGACTGGTAAAAGTCTTACTGTATGTTTTCTTGTTATAATAATAATTAATAATAATAACATTATTGAGGTAGTATTTTGTAATCATCAGAAACCACAACATACTGTTCTAAACCAGTTGTTATGCTGATTTCAGATCTGCTTTGTTTTTTTCTGTCACATCAATGTTTTGAATTATGAGTAATATTAGGTTTGCAATAGACTTGCATGCTTTTTATTAAACCACAGGCACCAATCAAGTAACCGTTTCAATATTTTCAATGTGAAGTCAGACAGGCCTCACTGTGGCATAGATATAATGATCAGTGTCTGTCAGCTTCCACTGTTTCTGCAAAAAATGCTAAGCATATGATTATTATAGGCTAATTATACCAAATATCATGCCATATTTAACTAGCTTCATTACACAATGTGCGTGAAATACTAAACGCAGATTTGAGCATGAAAAACACTACAAAACCCACAACCTTATCTCTGATTTTGACCTGTGTTATCCATTTTTAATATTTACAGATTTGCACCAGACTGGGTTCTTCACAGGGGAAAAATGAAAGATATTGTTGATCCTCTCGGTGCCATCCAAATGTTGGTCAAAGCACTTGCCGTTGTGCCTTAAAAATGTTTGTGTGTGTGTATAGTGTTTACATTTTTATGTTTTTATCCTTTGCTTGACAGTGAACTTGTATAAACTGTGTAAAATAATGCATTTTAATTTTTGTTTTAGCCTTTTGCAGTTTTTAAAAAATGATGCTTTTTGCAATTAGATATTGTTCTGTGTAGTCTGATAACCAGAACAATATCAG
Source organism: Brachypetersius gabonensis (assembly GCA_037577145.1). Lineage (NCBI taxonomy): Eukaryota > Metazoa > Chordata > Actinopteri > Characiformes > Alestidae > Brachypetersius > Brachypetersius gabonensis. The sequence continues at coordinate 11,580,840 of JBBJLR010000040.1, read as the reverse complement.
CTGGAACAATGGATTATGTATTGCAATAAAACATCTTTTCTAAGTGCACATTTTTGTTCTTTTTTGTAAATGTATATTGCCATATGTGTGTATCTGGTGGTGAAACTAAAAACTGAGCATGCGTTATTTGACCTACCCTTTACAATATTTTTGTTCTTGACATTTTTCTATACAGAAAAGTTTTTAAAAGTGGTTCATGGCGAGGCTCCATCCTCCAACGCTGCTTTTTGAGAAAGCTGTAACCAGTGTGATGGGGAATATTGCTTCATTAGTTAAGTCCTTAAAAAGAACGCAGCCAATCACGCTGGTCATAAAAGCCATGGAAAGCATTAAAAATTTAATTTTTTTAAGGTAGTTTTCATGACACCAGAATTCTTAGCCAGTTTTGGGGGGGTGTGGTGTAATGCAGTTGGTGGGGAGAGGTGTGTGTGCATAACAAAATCCTGGCGTCTGACTGGCTTTTTCAACACTCAATCACCTAGTCTGGCATGCATTTTGCGTGCAGTCATGCAGGATGTGCAATTTTTATGTGATGTGCAAATGCAGATGATTCACAGAACAAGTGAAAGGGTAGGAAATGGTTTATTGACTTCCAAATTAAAGTACATACAGAGTACTCTGTGCAGTAGTCTGGAATGCATGTGTATAAACAATGTTACAAATAATTTATTTGCCCTTTAACTTTCAGTTTATGAGATTTCTGGGGAAACGATGCCTAGAATATTTGGAGAGTCAGTAAGGTTTATTTGTGTCTATTATTTGAAGACTTTAAGCTGCTGGTATGCTAATTTTTATAAAGGATGAGCAATAGGAATTACAGGTTAGTGGTGGCTCAAACACTATTTGCAAGCTGGTAACCGTATTTCTCCATTGTAACAAGTTGGATAAAAATTCATGCCGTCTGTTTTTGGTCGTCTTCCTTTTTGACATCTGACGGAAATATATTCCTTATCCTTTACTCGTAGTGTTTCCTGAGGATAATATGATTCTATGTTATTGTCATCCATGTCTTCTTTCGTCACAGCACAGTGTTCTGAAATGTAACACAGGGTTTAAAGTTATTTAAGTAGTTTGACTCAATATCAGCTAAGTTGGATTATATTGCAGCCAGATGTTGTCAAGTTTTCTACACGAGTCTGTTGATCCTTCAGATACTAAATTCCAGATTCTATGTGTATCAATAACACATTCCATAGCATCTGCTTACTATGAACAATGTAGCTGTCACCACTGAGCCACTTAGACACCATTGCATTTATAACCTTTTAATTATTCTCAGTACCCCAGTCCAGAGTTTTTCTTGCTTTTATATAGTCTCCACTACAAGCTAATAATTGTACACTTCTACCCACATGCATGAAAAAATGATAATGAACATTACTTACTAAAACATTGAAAATACTTAAACCACGATCCTTCGTGGCAGAGTGCATAGGGACTACCATACATGGTGTCATACTCATAGCAGGAGTAATCAATTCTTTCACCGCTTCTGTACAGGTGTTTTGGAGGAGTAGTAGTTTTGGCATGTTGGAAAGTGGGAGGTGGGCCACAAGCACCATATGCTGTTAACGGAAACTCCCATATTAATGGCATGCACCAATTGCTAATTCAAGAAGTACACAATCATAATATTCCTATGCATATGTGTGAAAGAGTACAAAATAATTGTCACCATAACATGTTGGGTATGGGCCATTCCATGTTCCATCTGATCTGCATGTAAGGGTTGACCGTCCCATCATAACCATGTCAGACAGGATACATTGAAAATGCAAGGTATGTTTAGGTTTATATGGTGGAGTTTTGCCTGGAAACCCTCTGACAATTCTAACATTATTCAGTTGTCCTTCCTTGCAAGTAACCTCTGTGAAAGAAGACATGGTTTAAGACAGAGAAAAGACAAGATGTGGTCTTATAATTGTGTTAAAATACACATTTCTCTGATAAAAGCCTATTCACATACTTTTGGAATGAGGCACAATAAAGGACAAATAATCAGCCCTGAAGGTACAGCAATTAAACCAGCTTATGTAGTTCTACAGAATGAATAGTAGCTGGAAAATCTTCTAGTCTAATGATTTATGATTTGTGTATAAATCCACAATGAATTAGTTGATCTCAAGGACAAAAGGAAAATAAGGTAATGGGCTATATATGGCAAGTTCAAGTAACTTACAATGAAACAGACGTACCCTCACATATGGGGAAAGGCCTGCTCCAGGCTCCTCCTGTTGAGCAAGTGATTTCATCGCTTCCAGTCAAAGCCATCGCTGAGTTAGAGCAGTAGAACCGTAACTTGTGCCCATACCTCATGGGTGCTTTACCTTTTGGAACCCCAATCAGAGTAACTGTGCTGCTGACCTCTTCAAGTTCACACGTGACCTCTAAAATTTAGTGAAGAAGAGGATTTTTGCTCGTTATGTACTTTTGTCACTTTTCGGTTCTTATTCTAAATCAACACAGCGGGGCCATTTCTTAAAGAAGCTAAGAAGATGCACCTCTAAAGTGATGAACCAGAAAAAGAGCAACATTTAAACTGCATTTTCCTCACCAGTTCACATTACTGAGCACTGTATTTACCATCCAAGTCTGAAGTCTCCAGCCAGGCACAACATTAAAACCACTGACATTTATTATCGTGTTATTGTGTCTTCTGACAAGGGGTGGGATATATTAGGCAACAAGTAAGAATCATTGTGACTTTCACAGGGGCCAAATTGTGATTGCCAATTAGTCATGTTTTCTCCAAAACAGCAGGATTTGTGGGTGTTCCTGGTTTTCAGTGATTAGTATCTTCCAAAAGTGGTCCAAAGAAGGATAACTGGTGAACCAGTGACAAGGTCATGGGCAGTCAAGGCTCAGTCATGCGTATGGGGAGTGAAGGTAACTTACTGTTAGGAACGGTCCTAACTGCATCACAAATTGCTGGAAAAGTTAATGACAGAATGTTGTCAGAACATACAGTGCATCACAGCTTGCTGTGTATGGAGCTGCAAGGCCAAGGACTGGTCAGGATGCCAGTGCAGACCCCTGTCCACAGAAAGTGCCTATAATGGGCATGTAAGCATCAGGACCATGAACCAATAGAAGAATGTGACCTGGTCTGACAAATCATATTTTCTTCTACTTCGTGTTGGGTCACTTACCTGAGGCAGCAGGATGCATTGTTGAAAAAAGTCAAGCTGGCAGAGGCCATGTGATGCACTGGGCAATGCTCTGCTATGAAAATATGGGTCCTGGAATTCATATGGATGTTACTTTGACATGCACCACCTGCCCAAACATTGTTGTGGGCCAAGTACACCCCTTCATGGTATGCCCCAATGGCAGTGGACTCTGTCAACAGGATAATGCACCCCTGCTACACTGACAAAATGTTCAGGAATAGTGTGAGGAATATAAGTAAAAATCCTCAGATCTTAGTCCAATCAAGCATCTTTGGGATGTGCTGAACAAACTAGTGCTGATCAGTGGAGGTCCCACTTTGCAACACACAACACCCAAATATTCTGCTGCTAACATGTTCTTGTCCCAGACACCACAGCACAGACGTCTTGTGCAGTCCATGCTTTAATGTTTTAATGTTATAGCTGACTGGTGTACATCTCAACCATTATATGCTAGTATTAAAAGACACTGTTTGAGTAAATAATATTTTTCACTATAAAACATTTTACAAAATATAAGTGAACAAATAGCAATTTAATATACAAATCAAATGTGGACCATTTCATTTGAATCCCCTCTAGCTATCCTGTTTCACCTTCACCCTTTGGGCAGACTCTGTTCTGTTGACCTGTCACCATGTAAACAAGGCTGATAAACCACGGAATGTGTTATTTGTCAGCACTGTTTGTGGCTGTGCTTCTCCCTGTTACATTTTTTTCCTTCATTTTTTAGATAACAGTACAATAGCAATGCAATGGTACAGCAATTATATATATAGTACATATATATAGTACTTCTATACACTTTTGTTGTTTTATACTATTCCTATGAACATGTTGGACTGGTAATGCAACAAAACTTCAAAGATAATTTATACAACCACAACAGTCTCCAGTGTTAAATGATACAGCTGCTTATTGCTATATCATTATGCAATAACCTCTAAGGGATAGAGTCCAGTTCACCAGTGTGTCACTTGTCACACTGACCAATGACCAATGAATGTTTCATCCAATGGTTTCTCTCATTTTTTCTCAAAATACAAGTTGCAAAACCTTACCTTCACATCTAGGGAGAGGACTCCACTCTCCATGTTCTTGACATGTGGCTTCTTTTGGCCCTACCAGTTTAAGACCAGGACTGTCACAAGTGAATTGTATCCTCTGTCCATATCTCAGTGTTTCGTCGTGATCCAGTAGTCCATCCACAGTGACGTTGCCCCCAGTTTCAGGTATAAGGCAAGAAAACTCTAAGAAAGAGAAAACTCAACTCACACTGTTTTCCAGAATATATGGTACAGATTTGAACTGATCCTTCATTAAAATATTCACAGAATATAAGTATCTTGGCATATAGCTGGATGATGAGTTTGCCATTTGTCATCACAGTAAGCTGATTCACAAATTAAGGCAAAAGCACAGATTCCTTTGCAAAAGGATTGTTGAGGTAACATTATTATCTGTTCTTCTACATGGTGATCTGAGTACATAGACGTGTCTGCTAATTGGTGAAGAAAAACACTAGATTCTGTTTTATAAAGCACTTACCAGACTTTTTATTTTACATCACTGCTCAACCTTTAATAATTGAAAAGAACAGTGGTCCTTCCAATGACTATGTCCGCTTTCCAGTACAGTACACCAAGAAGCTGGAATGTATTATAGGATTATTAAATCATGATTTTATTATTTACTTAATACTGTAATTATAGATTGTTTACATAGCTTTTATATTTGTTCAGATTTGACAGGTTTTTAGTTGCATCTTATTTAAATTATTTTATTTTTGATTATTATTTTTGATTTTATTTCTTGCTTTTTTGCTATTTATTGTTTTAGTACATTCAGTTTCATTTTGCCCATATTTTCATCCATTTTTTTTTTTTTTAAATCTCTGAACAATCTCCACCAGGCTCTTCCTGCTTATAACTTCTGTGTAGGTGAAGTATTTCACAGTTCTCACACTATTTACTGAGGTAATAGTTCTTATTTTAATCCTCTGGGCTAGCTATCTTGAGAGTTGGGGTATTTTTCATGCTTTCAGTTAATGATGGTTTGAATTCAGCACATTTTAAATGGATCATGGAAATCCTAGAACCGCAATGTAATGATTTGGACTAACTTTGATTGTTAAAGTGCATTTGTATATTTTAAACATAAATTCATATGGAAAAAACTGTCTTCTGTAAATACAAAAACAATTCTGTAGCTCACTGCAGAAACTAACCATACTGTCTTACTAATTCATACTTTACAATCCCAGTCAGATTTAGTCACAGCCAGAGCGAAGCAACGTGTCACGCACACCAGGTCACGTGCAGTCAAAGGGCACCGGAAATGACTGCACGTCAGGTATAAAAGGTGGAAGTAGGTGGTAGTTACTCCCACAGACATTGAAGTCTCATGCTTCAGTTATACGTGTCCCTCTCTCCAGTCCAGTACCGGTACTGTGAGCACTCCGGCTCCTCGGAGCAACTCAGATCTAGTCCTGTGTGTGCAAGTGAGAGCGAGGGTTCGTTTGGTGCAAGCCCTAACTCTAGTTAGAGCGTGCCAGTCACGCAAGAGCCCTTCTGCCACGCTACAAGGTTGTGTTCGGCGTGTCAGGTCAGCCAATTCTGCCCGTCGTGACACAATGTGCTTTTAAGAATGGCTGTGAGGTTGAACAGTGATTGTACATTGATTGTTAGGCCAGTGCAAAATCCTAGGCATGCTCTCTGGAGGAAAGCAGCAACAGTACCTTCACACTGAGGTAAGAGGTTGTTCCAGCCCCCAGCCAAACACGTTCTGGTGTCTTTTCGACTCACCATCTGATAACTGTAGGAAACTTTTGTTAAGAACTGTGTACGGATAAACTGCGTCAGTTTCATTTGGATCAACTGCTGGAACTCACCCTTCTTTACATATGTATTTGATTGTAGTTCCAAAAACGAAGTCGGTTCCATTAACTATAATATAGTGGCCGTTCTGTATGTCTGTGGGGAGCTCACAGCGCTTTCCTAGTGAAATTCCAAGAACAAAAAATGAAATTTTAGGTGTTTGGCCTTAAAAACTGAATAGATAGAGCTGCATTAAGGAAAAATGTTTAGACATTTAGAAATAATGCATTTGGTCTGAATATTGTAGTAAAAACATTTAGTACTATTTGTAATAATAATCTTAGATAACCAGCAACAAAAATCAACAAAGATCAGATTTTTTTGGTATTTAAAAATATATATGAGGAAATGATATACTCACGTGAACATTTGACACTTCGAGGGTTGACCCACTGGTTCTTATTACAAATGTAAATAATTCGTCCCAGAGATACATATCCATTTTGGCAAGTGTACACCAGTTTATCTCCTTCAGTGTAGTTATTTTTTAAATATGTAGGGGAGACCTCTCCATTTTCGACTTCAGGGAGTGTCTCAGGACAAGCTGTCATGGCAGCTGATGGAGGACTGTGTTCACCATCTATTCCAGTGGCAAAATGGTATCATTCATGTTACTCTGCATTTGATGTAGACTGTTAGGTGACACTAATGTGCTACAGAATTACATGTAAAACAAAATACATGCATAATTCCAAAACAATGTCCAGTGTTAAAGTGAAGGGTAATAATAGGTAATCGGAGCACACACAGCAAAAGACTCATCACCTATAAATGCAGAACTGAACGCCACTGGAAATTCTACCTGTGGCCATCCTCCCTGTTCTGTGGGTGATCTTTTTCATATATAAGTGATTCTGTTCTGAATTAGATTTGTGCAACATGCATTTTACCTGTTTAATCTATGAACTGGCTGAATGTAATTAAATATTCATTTGATTTATCATCTGTTGCTATTATATTGCACTTATTTTTATTGCATTAACACCAAGCCACTTCAATAATTTTGCACTATTGATCTGCTGGTATACTAAACCTTTACACACAGCAGTGTCAGTGTTACACACTTATTTGTTACACTAATGTTCTTGTTATTTTGTTGCACTATTGTTTATTGCTTATTATCTTTCTTGTTGCACTGAGCATGTTAATGACACAAGAATTTCCCATGAGATAAATAAAGTTCTTTCTTATCTTATCTTATCTTATCTTAAGGCTTACCTTCTTGCACTGCAGCATAACCACTGACAAAGAAGAAAAGACACAGGATAACAGGACTAGGCTGCATCATTACCCCAAACCACTTACAGAGTAACGTAAGACCACATGTTGAGTAAACTTTAAACAAGGTTAATGTTTATTAGTTTAGGCCTGCCCCTTTCTTCTTGTGTACAAAAATAGTGATTAATAGGGTCATGTAGGAGTTCATGCATTGTGAAATAAGAGCACTTTTATGTGTTCATAGCTATAAAAAATCTAATATTGTACATTTTGGATTACTTAACCTAGATCTTGGCTACACCAGGCTTCAATTTTGCTTAGCAATATACAGAGTTTCTAAAACTGTAAGAACTGTAAATTTCAACAAATTGCAAAACACCCATGGAATCTGAGCCACGATAATGGTAACAAGTGCATGTCATTACTGAGGAACTCAGCGACTTTTGGCATATGATGTAATCTGTTCAGTACATTGTTTATATTCATGCCCTGGTTGGCTGTTAGAGCTATTGCTAAGGAGTGGACATTTGTAGGAGCAACAGGATAGCCACAAAACTGAAACCAGTTATTGATCCACACATCTGCAGTCACTAATACTCACGTAGAATCAAACATTTTTTTTGTAAAATGTTAAAAAGACACAAATTATGTGAATGCTAACTAAATACTGATACTGTTATATTAAACTCTCTACAAAATAATAATTCTAACTTGTCATCATTGCCTTTACATTCCGTTCTACATTACATTCTGGTGCACTTTGTCATGTAATAGTGCTGGCTGACTACAGCGTTGATAATAAATACAGTTCTAATAATAATAATATTGGTGAAATAATATTTCCTTTATTCTGACAGTATATCAGAGTGAAAAAATCTGCCTTAAATCATTAAAAGTAGAAAGATTTAAGGGTGGTGTGTGCTGCTCTCTATGTCATGGCTGTGGTACGGGAGGGAAAAAGTGCTTTAATGGTATATACTGTATACATATATACTGTTTGTTGCCAATACACCTTCTAGGGAGAAGCATACTTTCTGACTCTTATTGTCATTTTATGTCAGCTGTCGTAAAAGACTTGTAGGTGTCATGGTGTCATGTCGCTTTATAAATACTGCTTTTTTAGTAAAGTGTTACACTTTTGAGGGTGTGTAGCTGGCAATAAGGCATAGGGGCACTACATAACATCTGCAGTACAAATGAAAGTTCTTTTTAAAAAGATGCAGCCCTAGTTATATGGTGTTTTAGTGGAGGTTAAGACGTCAAACCTTAACCTTCTTCAGAATGTATGTTACCTTGTAATGTAACCCACTTTTTGTGAAACAACAGCATGATGTATAATTATTGTGTTTTGTTTTTTTTAACTTATATCGACCCAAACTGTACGGATCTGACCTCTTTCAGTCTGTACTTTTGAGTACATCATCGCTCCCTTTCATTCATTTAGTTTAATTTGACTCTTTCTTATAAATTTAACTTCCTAAACTAAACTGGCTGTCATGTCGGGCCGTGCACGGGGAGTGAGGTGGGGCGCAAAGCAGGCAGGTTCCATAAGATTGATTTTTATTAGAAAAGACACAGACTCTACATACAAAACCAAAACAGGTACGAGGACCTTAAAACACAAAGCAAACTACATATAAGAAACAGGAGGATCAGGGAAGATGAGGATCAGGGTACGGGTTGACCAGCAACTGGAAACATGAACTCATGGAACTTAAATACCAAACACACACAGACCCAAACCAATCAGAAACCTAATCCCCTTAACTAAACACAAGACAGCTGACTGGGTGAACTCTGATACAAACATACACACAGAATGTCAAAATAAAAGTCCCCACAACAAAACCCCAATCACAGCCTCTACTGGCCGCTCTGTGGACGTCACACTGGCTTGTAATCTCTTTTAGACTTAATTTTTCTTATGGTGAAAATCTCGGTGCAGATCTCTGGAAATGATAAACTACATAAAACAGCTTCAAGCTCTTTTCTGGTATATTAACAGTAAAATTGGTTTGACCAATGAATATAAATACTATTTCATTTATGTGCAAGCTGTATGCAAATTAAGTAATACAATGAGAAAACCCAAAGCATTTTATATCAGTTATGGCTCTGTTTGATAGTTATTTGACAGATATAAGCATTGACACTGTGTGTAATGTGTGTAAAGAACCGCCTGTCAGACCACCTCCAGCCAGCAAAGGGAGGCAGTCTACCTTATAATCACTAGGTAAACCACATCACCTCTGTCTCTCCATTTTCAGGAAAGTCTTCTCTTTCTTGTGTCCTTCTTGCTTCTCTTTCCTGAGCCTGTCGATTTTTTTCCTTGATGTTCATAAGTTCTCACCAAGACTGGTTGTTTAAATCTACCACAATTTATCTTCCATTTTTCAGTTTTAGTTGTCACTGATTTTGAGAGGAAGCTCTGAAAGTAATTTCTCCATCTCTAGATTCTTTCTTTTCTTTTGGGGCACTAGTTAGCTCTGTGCTGGAGTCTGCCCCTGTCCTTAGCCAGTGGATTGTCCTGTTGCATTATGGTATCACATTCAGGTGTCGCTCAGGCCAGCCAGCGCCTGTTTCAATGTGTGAATCTGTATTAAATAGATTTGGCAGTATTGGTCTGCAGCACATGTGTTAATCAGACTGAGGGGGCTATTTGTGTCTGGGAACTAAATCTCCAGGCTCTGGTTTCACAGATTTTGGACCTACATTGTCTGATGTTCATTGAAGTGCTCAATGTCATCATGATTTGCAAGGCTGCATTGCTGCCTGCATGTGAAAAGCGCTGATGGGATGGTATTTAGGAATTCGAATTGGCAGCTCTATGGCCCACAACAGTCTGAGTTTGTGCAGCATTTTCTGGCAGCATTTTGTTCCTGTCACTCTGTTGGGAGATCATGATTATTTCATGGTCTTGCCATGATAGGAGTGCTTCGATGCAAAAGATTCTGGTGTGGACTGTTAGGCATTTGATGATTTGAACACTTTCATTTAATAAGAAAGTGTAAGAGTAGAGAATTCCTTTCAATATAAATGAGTAAAGTAAGGTTTATTGTAATTTCAATCATATACACAGTACACTTTGATTTGAGACAGCACTCCTCCAGGACCACGGTGCAACACAAAGAGCAAAAACAGAAACAACACAAGGCTATGCAGGTGCAGGCAGGGCAGGACAACACAGAGTGCAAAAAGAGAAAGAGTGCAGAAAAAACAGAGGAGCAACAATACAATGTTAACGGAGAGGACAAAAGATGCATTTAGGTAGATAGCAATAAATAAATAATTTGCAGCATGTAATAATGAGTTATATTGTGATTTAGGGAGTAGGTTTTCATCTATGGCGTCGAGTTTAGTGTGTGTATATGTTCAGGTGAGGAGTGTGTTTGTGTGTGGGTAGTTAATGATTAAGTTCTGACTGAGGATTCTGGCCTGAGCCCATTCTAGCAGTGAAGGTCTTCACAACCTCCACCCCAGTCATTATCCAACCAGATCTGCACAAACAGAGCCATATTTGATTTATAAACGAGGTTAAATGTCTCTGCTTGTGATGTCCACGCTTAATTATTTATTTACTTACCTACACTCAATGAAAGTTTTCCATCATCCAGGTCATATCATTGACATAGAAGTGTCAAAAAAGTTTTACAAGGTAGGGAGTGCCAGAGGGAGTGTATAGATTATACTGTATAGATTGTAGTCATACTGTTGTGTACACTGCACAACATCCATGGGTGCAATGTCTTATTCCAGTGAAATTAGCTATGAACGAATAAACTAATGAAACCCATCTACTAATGAGGATTATGGGATTATGCAAGTCCAGTCTCATCTGCCTTGACTACTTGACAACTGAGGCAGTTTTGTGCTGAAAAGTAGGAGTTGGATTTTTTGTCAATAAAGCAGTGACTGTGTACTGTTTGCATATGTAACCTGTTGCTGTTAATAGCACATATACTGAAAAAAAATCCAATAAAAAATTGTTCTGACTGTGTAAAACATACAGATGACAAATGCAACCTTTTCCTTTTATTATAAAACTGTTGTTCCTCTAAACAATACGTGTGTGTGTGTGTGTGTGTGTGTGTGTGTGTGTCTCATTTAACTAAAAACTCTTCGAAGACGAGGGTCTGTCTTTCTCCATCCAGCCCTTGGATCTCACCTGCACCACATACTATTGTGTTTGCCCGGCTCTAAAACACTAAACCCACTTTAATCCCAATCATGGAATTTTGTCATTGTCATTTCTATTCAATGAAAGAAGCTATTAAATAAGAAGAAAAGGGGAGATATTGATTCCAGTTGAGGACAGAAACTGCTTCAGCTCATTTAAAAAACACTCACTGATGGTAAAGTACCAGTCAGAGTTTGTTAATACATGACTTATTAAGGGTCCTGAATGTGTTTTCTGATTACATGTTTGTGAATTGAATGTTTTTTTTTATTAAATGCATTTGAGTTAACCTGATGAATACTCATCCAGTTGATGTTCTGTTTGTAGTGTAAAGTACAGCATTAGCATACTTATATATGTATATGCAAAATAATAAAGGTATATTTTATTATGGAAATGCACCTAAACTGTACTTCTCTGTATTTCTCTAAAAGTATATCTTAAAGTACTTGATTTTAAATAATACCTTTTGAACCTAGAAAATAGATTTTTAACATACTGGAGCACACAAAAACAAAAATAAAGTAGCCCCCCACTTATATGCGGATCAGCAGTTGCGATTTCAGTCTCATGCAGTTTTTTTCAGAGAACTGAACTAATTATTGATTGCGACCCCAACCCCCAATGTGTGGAAACTGCAAACTGCCTTTTTTTTTTTCTTATGTGACGGCCAGGCCTCGTCCTCATGCTGGTTGTTTATGTTTGGGCACGGCGCTGAGCAGCTGAGCCTCTTTCCGTTCAGGTGCTTAGCAACCCAGCATGAGGATTGGGGACGTGGCGGACGAGGCCCAGATGTCACGGCTTTTTTGTGCAAATAAATAATTTTTCATGCATTTGAGTGATAAATTATTAAGTAAATTCAGCCACATTTCCATATAAAAAATAATGTTTTTTTCTGAAAAATGAACTGAATAATTTTTTAGTTCTGTCCAGAGAACACAAAGAAAGCATGGCTTGGGATGGTGAAATACTACTGTACTCAAAGACACGAGGTTTGAAAGTAGCCAATCTGAGAACCAAAAAATGGCCTGCATGAATTACAAGTACAGTCTATTTCACATTCTAGCAGTGCAGGAGACAGTAGATCAGTGTACACTGTACAGTACAAATACTGTGGGGGCGATGGCATCCCCTGCAGACGGGCCCTGGCCTTGGCTGGGGGGCCAGACTCTGTAGGTTTGGCCGGGGGGTCGGGGTCTGTGCTCTTGTGCGGGGGCTACTCGCCGGCAAAGGGGGCTCGTCTGCCTGTGACTTGCCAGGCGCGTCACCCCTCTGGCGTGATTTGTCACCCCTCTGGCCTGGCACGTCCTGGGGGGTGGGCTAGGTTAGGATGGGGGGAGGCCAAATAGCGGGTAGGGGGTAGTTCATCTTGTCTGTATGATTGGATGTGTGTTTGTGTTTGTCTGACATCGTGAGGCCCAGACTCCTTCACAAACCCTCTCACCCACGCACTCACTCATGCACTCACTCTTCCACTCGCTCCTCCACCCTCTCACCCACGCACTCACTCACCCATACACTCACTTATCCACTCACTCATCCACCCCCTCACTCACGTACTCACTCACTCAATCATCCACCCACTTACTCATTCACTCACCCACTCAACCATTCAACCACTCGCTTACTCACTCACTCACTCATTCACACACATATGCACACACAAAGGCACACACCTACACACGCGCATACACATTGATATATGCACACTTATATACATATACATACACATATAAACATAGGCATACTTAGGACAATCAGAGGCACACTTTCACACACACATGCACTCATACACAACCACTAACACAGGCACTCACGTGCATGCATACGCACACATACATACACACACACACACACACACACACACACACACACACAGGTACAGGCACAGACACCCAGGTTTCTGTGTGCTATTACATCACTGTCAGTATGAGTGTATGATGTTTGTGTTGCCGTTGCTTTGTATTTTCTGCTGTGTTTGTGTGGCTGGTTCTTGTTTTACAGATGCATACTCTGAGTGATCAGCCAGCGACAGCAGTCTTCATCTGGACCTTCAACCTCCTCAACTTCTTCCTTTTTTTTTTTTTTCTTCTTCCTTTACTCTTCCTCACTGTATTTTCTGTACCCCTGTCTGATTTGGCTTAATTTAAATAAAAAAATTAAAATAAATAAATCAAAAATTCAGATTACAAGAGGGGCATTCACTGTCAAGCCCCACTTGGCAAAGCAAAGGTGACTGGCACACCAAGGCACCCAGCTCCATAATCTGTTTGCTAAGATGCCAGACATGACAGGTTAAAAAAAAAAAAAATAATAAAAATACGAGTTTACCATTACATTTTAGTTAAGGGTAATGTAAGTGTTTTGGAAGCATATTTAGGGTTTACACTTAAAAAAATGCCATTGTAGGCATTTTTTTTTACCACATCCCTGTCACGGTATGCATGGGGACCGTGGTGTGGAAGGACAGGGAACCAGAACGCAAGGACATGTTAAAGGGAAAACAAGGTTTATTATAACAACAGGGAAACAAAAACACAGCACGAGGGCTGAAAACAGGGATAACAGAAATACACTTTACCACAGGACTCGGGACA
>JBBJLR010000040.1:11555419-11566702 GCA_037577145.1 Brachypetersius gabonensis | reverse complement strand
GTGTGCTGGAGGTAGGATTCGAACCTGTGACCTTTTGGTCTGGAGGCAAGTATCCTACCACTAGGCCACCACCACCCACAACAGGGATTATTCGATTATTGCATTATTGATGCAATCTGACTTTGTGTTGTGGTGAGCGTGCGAACATGTCATGTCTTAAAAGCGTAGCTATTAACACTGATGTGGCAATCTGCTTTATGCTTTAAACGAAAATTCTGAACCTCTGCAGATGTTTCAGTATAGCAGAAGTCTTATATTATTATATTTTTCTATAACAGTGTGTCATATGCCCACTGATCCCCCTGATATCTGAGTATTCCAATCTAGTCACTAATTAACCAGATTAGACTCAATGCAGAGACTATCTAGATTATTTTAACCAGCAAAGTGTAGCAAAAAACAATACCAGCAAACAGGCAAACAGATCCAAACGGACAAGCAGCAGCACTAAATCATACAGTCAGCGCAGATGTGGTCGAAGTCTGTTAAAGTAATCCATACAAATAGAACAGATCGAAATAAATGGGTAAGAGAATCAAAAACCAGAACATCAGACAAAACAAAACCTTGCGTATGCAGGATGAATCACTGACAATACTTTGCTCAGTTTACGTGTTAACCTGGGTGTATTTGTACTAGAGTCATGTGATTAGAACTTTTATTAGGTCTTTGTAAATATGGTTAGTGGAATGGACTTGGATTTAGGGAGAGAGCAAATCTCCAGAGATGAGCATTATCATGACCTGACAGCACCCTGTTCTTCCCCGTATTAAGAGGTATTATTAAAAACTTTCCTCAGTGAGTTAGAGAAAGAAAAAACACTAAAATTTGTGGGAGCAGCGGGGCACTCCAGGAATGGGGTTTGTATCCGTGGTCATATAGTGTCCAAGATCTCATGAGCAGGTCTATTTCAGATTTACTGCTTCATTGGAAGCCTCATTTCTCCAGTGCAAAACTGACAACAAACACATCTTGATAAACTACCAAACAGTTCATTAAGGATTATGTTTGTTTGTCCATTGACTTGACTATCACCACATGGATGCAAATACCTCTGCATTATAATTGATATTCTTCACTTTTACCTCATTTATTATTCATCATTGACATTCAAAGGCACAGCTGTGTTGTCCTTTAATTGAAAAAAACAATATAATTCTTCCAATGAAATGTATGTCAGATTTCATTTATTCATCATATTTTAAAATTTAATTTGCTGCAAGGTTTGTTTTTCTAATCAAAGTATTTATAAATATCACTACTCCTCTTTACACCATATGCAAGAATTAAAGAGCATGGTCAAGAACAAAACAAACTTCTCATTTTTTATGTCTATGAGGTTCATAATAGCAACCTTCAGAGCACAGAAGCTCTTACATGGTTAAGTTAGAGAATAATTTGGCTGGAACTAATTTATTTATTGAAATGACATGATGATGTACTGCGCCTCCAGTAAAAGGGAGCTGAGGCAGGTAAAGATCAGGCAACTGGAACCTTCTAAAACAAATGACGATGAGGAGCTCAGGAAGAAAAATTGTATCCCCTGTTCTTCCATGGAGGAATATGTCTTTTACTAATGGCAGCAAAAGTGAAGACAAAATGTTGTATAGAACAGTGTCTGTGGCACTGTGTATATAAACATGCATCACTGGACAAAAGAGCATTTACACAGATTCTTTCAATAAAAGTAAAATGTAGACGGGAATTTCATTTACATCAGGGATTTCAGAGCAAAGGTCAGTAGAGGTCATTTTGGGGGCCTGACTAAATGACTGAAAAATGCACACACATAAACACACGCACACACATAAAAATATTTTATACATATATTTACCTTTAGAAAATTCTACCTACCCAAAAGAGATGACAATGGTTGTAAATGGTTGTACAACTTTGTGCTCACCAGGTTTTCAGGCTAGTGTTTTACCCACTAGACTGATACCACCCATAAAGGGGCTGGTGAGCTAACAGTGCATCTTTAACAAGGCTATGCATGTTTTATTTAATGCAGTAAAGCAAAGGAAATGCTAAGAAAAAGTTCTTCCTTCTTAAGAAGCTTTGCTGCAGAAATGACTAAATATGCAAGCAAACATCCCGCATGATATTCTATTCAAGCCAATTAACAACTTTCAGACCTTCATGCATATTCAAATACATTTCATGATGCTAGATGCTACATCATGTAGGATGTAGGATGCATATGCCATGTCAAAAGGCGACCTTCTCAAGGAGTTAAGTTTGGTTCTGCAATTCCTTTACATGAAAGGCATGTTTAATGAGCCTGACCTTTACAACAGAGCAGAAGGCCAGTCCTCAGCAGCAGGCTTATAAATAGCAGCAGTACTTCTCTCTAGAGCTTGGTTTTCAAAACATCCAAGGCGTGTCAGGCGCCGTAAAGGACAGGTTCATTTCGCAACACCCAACCATGACTCACTCTTCACCAACACATCTGTAATTTTTCTGGCACGGCGACAACACGTGCTCTTCCACCGAGAGGACAGAAAGACCATACCTCCCCAGAGCTCAGGGCTTGCTTTTAGCGGCTCTTGTGCTTAAGAGGCAGCTCAGACATGGTGGGAAGGTGCAACTGCGCACACAGTAATTGGTACCATTTTTGCAGCATGATAGAAACTTGATGCAGTGACAATAACGGCTGTTTTTACCCAGGAAGCCTTAGAGGATGCTGCTCAGAGTCTCAGTCACCAGGGGGCTCTATGAGCATGATTAACTGTGCAATTCTGGAAAATATGTCTAAACTGATTTATTCTTTTAGATTAACTATAGATGTATTGCCTGTAGATTCATGAGAAACTTTTATTTGAGCTGCATCTAACATCATCTTTATATTTGCATATAACCATATCCCTACAACTACAGCTACTCTCAGTTCTAATATGCTTCTAATGTGCTTTTTACTTATTCTAGCCTTGCCAAAATCATCAATAAAAGAAGTCATCATTAACCTGGCAAAGCAGCTTATAATCTCTCTCTCTCTCTTTCTCTCTCTCTCTCTCTCTCTCTTGGTTATAATTTGATAATTTCAATTCTATGGCATCAATTTTTGCCACAATAGGCTTGTCAGGCTGCTTTTATGCCAGTTCTCCATCAGGACTGCACTGTTAACGAATAATGCCACTGAATTTCGGTTCTAACTGTGTCGATGTGTGCTTGAAAGAGTACAGCATAGAAAAGCCCCAAAATGTACCAAGAAGATACTAATGTAATGTGCATATTCCAAAAAGGGTGGTGGTCTAGTTGGAGTTAGAATGCGCATAAGTCTATTAGCACTGTGTAAACCTCATGCTAAAAATTTTGGATGTCAGGATGTTAAGCAATTTCAAATAAGTTCATGTGGTTTTAGACATCGCTTGCCAAACTATCTATGAAAACAGACAAACGTACGTTGCATGATTGTTATATGCATCTTTGACTTGACCCAGAGGCCACGCTTGTGTCTTTGTGGACCACTTGAACACTTATGTATGTTGCTCTGGATAAGAGCATCAACCAAATGCTGTAAATGTAAATGTTCATGTTCATGTGATTTTCAGCAAGTGTTCAGGAGTGTCACATTTCTGTGTCAAAGCAGAGTGTGCAAGTCCGCGCACACACTAAACGCACCCTTTGCTAAATACTTGATTATATCCTTACCCACACACTGGCAGTCTTAACGAGCTTATGTGATTTTTAAAAATGCATTGTGTTAGTGTACACTTAATTAAAGCACAAGTCACATAAGTGGACTTTCGGTTCAGATTTTTTTGTTCCCCATTGTTCTTATCTTTCCATCTGATCTTTTCTGATCTTTTGTCATGTGTGGCAACCTCCAACCGCCTCACCTCCACCCCCTCACACTCCCACCCCCTACGTATTTTTTTTCTCGCATGTTCTTCGCTCAGATTTCTGTGTATATACTCCTTGTGTTTCTTTAGTATTGTTTGTTTTCATGCCGGTTTTCCCTATTCAGTGTATGTCCTTAGTTGTTTTTAGTTTTGTATTTCTTTGAGTCTTGGCTGAGTTTTCCAGTCAGTTTGTGTTCTTTCTTTGTTTTTGTTGTTGTTCTTTGGCTCTGTGTGTTTGGATTCCCCTGCTGTCGGTACGGACTACAATGAAACAACCCTTCCGATCTGGAATCCTGCTCCTGCATCTCCCTCATCTTTGCCAACATTACAGAGGGAAGACTAGGACAGCCGAGGCATGATGCAAATTAGCAGGCCTAAAGCTTCAGTTTCTTCTTCTGATTCTTAACTGAACCATTTTAATACTGCCTTGAGTGACAGTGTGGTCAGATCTGAATGTGGGAAAAAGTGTTATATGCAGGGACTCTAACTATCAACCCTTACTCGTTCTAGATCATGGATAATAACCATGATTTCAGCATTTCAGATGCAGAAGCACATCTGTGGACCACCTGAAACACAGAAAAGTGACCAGTTTACTGTGATTTTATTTAAAAGGGGCTTTTAACCTCACCTATTTGGTGGGGTGTTGGGGCAGGGTATGTGGCTTGGTTTCAGGTGCATGTTCTGACTTGATCTAGTCACAGTGGGATGACTCAAGATCTGCCCAATTAACTGCCTCCACCTTCACCATTCATAGGCCATAAATGCTCTCCACGGCCATCTCATTTCAGTGGCCTGTCCAGGCCTTCATCACTGTATATTCAATTTATTTATAGACATTACACACTAGTATTGCCCTCACAACCTAGACTGGTTCCCCCAAAAGCCACACAGACGATACCTAAATGGTAGAGTGAGCATTAACAGTGAATTCGGGCCCTGATTGGTTAAAAAGCATTCTACCTTTATTGTTATATTAGACAATGGCATGGGTTTTTTTACTGCCCACCTGTATCATTCAATTAACCACCAGTTGCTAAGTAACAAAAATACTCAATTTACTCTTTGCAGATGGAATTACATTTTGATTAAAAATATTTTCAAACCGTGTCCAGAGCTTCTTTGATTTCCTTTCCCTTTAAACTGCTGTTTAAAAGTAAATTAACACTGAAGGCTGTGATGTTATTTGCTACAACACTCTCTCTCTCATTTTCTATTGCTTAACTCTCTCCATTAAACATTAGTTACTGATTGAGTAGTTAAGGATTGACTTATTGTGTCTCACCCATCTAAGTCTAGCAGATAAAACACATACAACTCCTCTGTAGAATTTTGCACTTAACCTTTCTGTTTTCTCATCTGGGGTTAGAGCCTGACAGACTTCTGTCGCTTTGAGGACTTCAGCTGAGGGAGTGAAGACATGGTTTATGCATAGGCCTTTTCTCAATCCTCCGCATGCTCAGCATGCTCCAGCTACAAAGCTGCAATGTCAACTAAATGACAACTCTACAGATATTTTTATATCCTTTAAATACCATTTTTGTAATTCAGAATTCTCCATGCATGTAAAGGGCATTGAAGTGTGTTTCTCTTCTTTATTACTATGAAAAGAAAGAAAGACAAACCTTTAATTATAATTACAAAACAGTATGTGACAAATGGTGAAGATTAAGGAAGACTAAAGATAAAGACATTTTGGGCGAGGAGCCCTCCAAAATAGGGGCAAAAGCCTCTCTTTAGTATTTTGGCTCCAAAACATAATTAATGAGATTTAGTTTAGAAAAACAGAAAGTTGCTCCCAGGACTTTCATTGGTCAACTAGCTATAGTGATATTTTTCTATATTTAGGCAACATTTTAGCCAACTGTAAACAACATAAACAACAACAAATCAATGATAGTAATAACATTCAATCTGCACTATAGAATTAGATTATGCATATATATGGGTTTTATATGTCTTTTAGGATTTTTAAGGACATATTTTTTCTGTTCAGCATATGTATTTATTTATTTATTTAACCTTTATTTTACCAAGAAGATGAGATGTCTTTTTTTTTTTTTACAAGGGAGACAAGGGAGAGGTAGCAGCCATATAAAATCAGTACTTAAAATACATAAAAGTCAACAATAAAACAAAGTGACAACTGCTCAATGGTACATGTGGTACCAATAAAACATATGGTAAAACCAAACTGCTACTAGACCGCTAAAGTCTCGATCCACCTGTAATTTCTTCATTTTTTGCTTTAAATGACCTTGTTGGTAAAAACTACTATTTTATTCCTGTCAAATTGTCTTATCATTGGTTTAGTGAGTAGATTAAATTATAGAAATGGGAACAACAGGCTGCAAGGATACAAAGGGCCTAGATTAAGATGTTCCAAACACTCCGGCAGTTTACCAATTACCTGCCCGATCACCGGCCTGCTCAAGATTCTTGTAATTTCGCTCAGGGAGGTCCAAGGCTTCTTAATGTCTTTTTGATTATGGTCCCCTATCTCAGGCAATGCCAGTGTCTGCCAATATAGGACAAGCAAATCTGTATCTTAATCACAATGACCTTTTTAATGTATCATAGTGAACAGAAAAATACAGAAAAATACATGAAACAACATGAAACAACATTTATTCCTCATTTTGAAATGAGAAATAAATGCATGTGCAACAATATTTACTCAAATAAGGAGTAGATATATTAAGATTTCAAGGAATATAATGGACAATAGACTGACCAGGATGGAAAAAGTACTCATGTGTGAAAATCAATGAGATTTGAGATTAAATAATGATTATCCCACACCCTTCCAATAATATCAATGTGATGTTCTAATATTAAGAATACACATAACATACAGACCCTGTCATTAAGGTGTTTCACAGTGAAGTGTACAGAAACAAGTTAAGACTCCTTTCACTTTACCTATCTTAGTTTTCATGGACCCTGGACTGACTCCAGCAAATGCAGGCACATTGCAATTAAGCCAACAAAACCACTGAACCGTGCTGCCAGGAAGATGATATGCAACTGCCAGAATGGGTGAGCTGATGTAAATAAGTGTCATGGGCTGTGGTGAATACTCAAAAGAATGATGCCTTATGTCCTCTGCTAATCATATTTCCTTGTAAAATAGCATGAGGGAGAATTCATGAGGACTCAACAAAGAAAAGACAATGATGGGAGTAAGAGAACCTCACTGCACTTACACTAGACTCATGTAAAATGTAATGCAACCACTAATGTCATTGATCCCTGATGCTCCAACGTACCGAAGATGTACCAAAATCACATCTCAGATACTCAGTCCCATGCGTACTTACCATGTTGTCTTATGCAGGCTATATAAACATGGAAGACCCAATGAATGTATTTTCAAATGTTGCTTCCACAAGCAACATTTTGTGGGACAGCATTATCTCTTTTTTTTCGTAAAGGTTGCTCAAGTGTATCCTACAGTAAAGGAGAGCTCCTAGTCAAGCATTTACATAAATTTCGTGAATACAAATGACTGGCTTCACCACCTGGGGAGAACTAACATGGACTATCCCAGTTTCAACCGGCATTCATTATCTCCAGTTCCTCCCTGACCCCACCTGTGCCTAACCAAACAGCAGATCACTGTATATTCATTATCTCCCATACTTACACCTCTCAGACTTGTTTGTCTTTTTATATTGATTTGTTGCTTCTTGGTTTTGACCCTTTATTGGTTTTGTTTTGTTTTTGTGATGAATTTGTCTACAATATGCCTGCCTGTCCCTTGCATCACCTCGATGTCGGGGCAAAGGTAGAAATTCCCAATAAAGGGGAATAGTTATAATATTTTTGGTTGCAAGAATCTGATTAGCTATGTGAATCCAGCAGTCCTCTTTGCTACTTAAATCCAGCAATGCACTAGGCTGGTTAAATCTTTCAACATGCTTGGGTTGTTAGCATTCAAGTCAAATGTCAGAATACATCACTTGATTGGCTAGAGGACTCTTGTGACGTGACTGCTCAGGAGTGAAAACACCTCTAGATTGATATTAGGAATGATTAAATAAAAGTGACTTACTAAATGAATTGCAAAAGTCTTATTAAAGCTTATTAAAGATGTGGTTTCTCAGTGCTCAGCTATAGCCTATGTTGAGCTCTCCACTAAGAGTGGAGACATGATGGCTAATATGAACAGTGGTCATTACCATTTAACAGAAAACTGCCTTTTCTTCATATAGAACTAAGTCTCAGGCTAAATCACATCACATCATGACATTTGAATGTTATATGCTTTTCCACTTCACAGCTGTATTAAATTAGTCTATACTGATAAGCCTCTTTTCCGATCTATTATGGCCTCTTTTCCTATCTATTTATAACTGTATTTCTGAATTATTTATAACTAGGTTTAATTATTAAAGTGTATGGAGGATCATTCTTTCGAGATAAAGTAAATTGTCTTTATTTTGGTCTTTAATTGAATATTGTTTTACATTACTTGACAGTGCCAAAGCTTTTCAGGATCATGAAAAAAAACCCCTGCATCCATATTCAAGACCATACTGCTTGAACAGTAGCTGATAAAAAGGGTTCCCATGCATTAGGTCATGGCAATTAAGGAAAGCTGGTGCCGAATTCAATTTGGGTTTGCCTTGCTTAGTATGTGACACTTGTCCAGGAGATAAAACAGACTGGAGAAGTCTTTTGTGCATTCCCGCGTTCGCTAATTGTACCCAGCATTTCATCCTGGAGACTACTCTGCAATTAAAACTTTATTGCTGAATAATGATTTTGCCGTGACTCAACTTTAATGACATTGGTAGTTAAAGCAGCATTCAGATTGTGCAAAGTTACTCAAAGCAAGCCTTCATGCTAATTATTTCTGCCTCAGAAACAGCCCCTGCTGAAACGTCACATCTGCATACGCTGACAACCTGCGATAATTCTAGTGCCGTCATCAGACACATCACTACAGCCTGAAGCAAGTTTTCTACAAACCTAATATGATTTGTTTCAGGAGAATAATGATGTGTAGATCATTGCATACTAAACTAACAGCTAATGTCTTTACTGCACATCCCTTTAAACAGCATGTGAAATGGTTTATGGTCATGGCAGGTGTTTTGAGCTTTGGGTGCCCATGATCCTGTCACCAAATGACAGCTTGCCCTTCCTTGGACCACTTTTAGTAGGAACTAACCACTGCATATCAGCAACACCCTACAAGATCTGTCATTTTGGAAATGATTTGATCCGTCATCTAGCCCTCATAATTTGACCCTTGTCAAAGTTACTCAGAACCTCACACTTTTCCTGCTTACAACACATCAACCTTTACCTTTGCTCCCTAAAGTATCCCGGTGCTTGCCTGGTGACATTATAATGATATAATCCATGTTATTCACCTGTCAGATGTTTTAATGGTATGGCTGATTGGGGCACATTATCTTGGACATGGAGCTAACAATGGAGTGAACAAGCAAGTGGATAGGCTAGGCATGCCATTAGAATAGATAATATTTTGTTGTGTAATCAAGCTAACATTGGTGGCTAGTTGTTGTGCTCACCCCCCCGAATGATACTACATTACCATTTTAAGTTTATGAAAGGTTTTAAAATAGCAATGAATCATTAGGTCATAAGGAAATTTAAATGGAATAATAATCATTAATGACATAACTTAAAAGTGCCATCATGATCTATAGTACTTGATGAATGTAAGTGTCTGATGAGTTTAACTAATAACTGAAAATAGGTTACCAGAAAAAAACAAAAACAAATGTAAATGCGATGAACGTATGTAAATATGTCATTGAGTGAACATTGTCATGGTGGCACATTCATCGCTGATGTTTATAAGCTGCCTGCAACAAGATGCAGTTTCTCATAAGGCTGAATGGGATTTTTGCCAGTGGGGTTTTTGAGCAAAATGGAACAAGGTTTGTCTTTACCTCTTAATGCTCTACACTGTTATGTGAGACCGGACATGAAAGGTAACATGTGAAAACTGTGTGTGGTGCGAGATAATCGGCACTGTTTCATCAGTACTCCACTCAGGTGTTCCTTTTCTTTGTCATCATACCGGGAGCACTCAGTGTAAAATTGTCAATTTTCGGAGCAGGTATCTGCTGGAGCCTGTTACCCTGTTCTTGAGAGAGCGTGACTAGAAGGCACCTGCACACTGCACCAGAGCTTAACAACTCCAGTCCTCGGGCCTGTTCTTTATTTCAGGGCAAAAACCCAATCAAATTTATAAGTCTAATTAAATGCATTAGTGTAGTTCACCGCCAACTCTTCACCTCCGCTGACAGGCACGACACACAGCAGTTGTTGTTCGGCCTGTTCTGACAGCTTGTGATGTGACATGTTTGTTATGTGGGTCTGTGTGCTCCCACACACACGCATACCTGCTGCTGCCTCTGCTGAAGCTTGTTACCCTGATGCTATACGTCGGTCCATGATGCCCAGGCTCTCAGTAGTGCCAGCTTCTTGCCCTGGTAAAGGGGCAGATGGCTTCAAAGTACAAACTGTCAAGGTATTCCTTGAAAACTTCCCACTTACTACAGTAGCGACTACCAAAGCCACATGTATTGCAAAAAATGTCTGCTTCTCAACCCATCGGGCACTCACTCTACATATATTCCACCCACATACACTGGGAAAATGCCAAAGAAAACAGCCGGAGAGGCCATAGATATGCATGCAGTTAATGAATCCACTCACTTTCATTTCCTCAATCGTTATCATAATGTAGCAGTGGATTTACATGCATTTCACCAACTGTTATATTTTATTAGCCATTCTCAAAGCTGAATTCACACAGTTCAAATGTGGCACTCAGTTCAACAACACCTCTTACACCATATGTAAACACTTCCCTACCATCAGACCAAAAGTCTATTCTCCTGTGATTTTATATATTTTTCCAAGTACAGCGCAAGGTTTTATTGAGGCATTTCATTAACATCTCCGTTCCAGAAGCACTTGCAATGCAATATATGCCTTTTACCTAAGATTATAAGCAAAGTAAAACTCCATTGTGGAATATACGTAAAATAATTCATGATATATCTGCTGGGAAAATGGCACAGAGGATGAATCTACCTCCAGTTCAAAACCTTCTTTGATGATATAGATTACAATTAAGCGAAAACTGACACCTTCCATACAGTGACAGTGCAAAGATGTTCTACACTGTTCTACTGTTTCCTTCCTGTTTTTTTCCTGCCCCTTCCTCTGGGCCTTCACCCGTGGTTTTCGATTACTTGTGCCTCGAGAGACGTGCCCTAGAAGGGGGGTTCTGTCATGTCCTGTCCTGGTTTTCGCCTGCCTGATCGTGCATTTCCCCATACACATGGCCTTTTGTTGTTATTCACATGCCCAGCACTGGTCCTGCCCCTGCACCTCCGTTAGTGGATCCACCTGTTGTCTGTCTTCTCACTCTCTTTTCCTAGGTGTTTTTTTG